>JAQBSW010000173.1:0-261228 GCA_029291075.1 Eudiplozoon nipponicum | reverse complement strand
TTTCTTACCGGGTTCTTCTCGCAATAGTTTTGGATACTGCTTATGTCATGAATGTATTGTCCTGTGAAACCTGAACTTACGATGTTTCAATCATGTCAAGCTACCGTTGTTCTCTATGAGCAGTTAGGTGTTAAGAAAATAAATACTGTTTTCTTTCTTCTCGTACAGTGTGAATTTGATGTGTGGGACGCCTTTTTTATCTGTTAGAAAATTTCCTTAGGTGCTACATAGTGTTTATCATTAAGATATGTTATGTAAGCCTGGTTTTAATGAATAAAACATTTAAACGTCAACTAGGAATAGGGTTCTACAACATCCCATTACAATATTATTGAACTGACGGAAGTACTCATCATTTAATTAAAAGTGAAAGTTGTCTGCGTAGCCTAATTAGTTCTTTTACGTCTTTAACACAAATAGAAGAATCAGGAGTCATTTTGGAATACGTCGATGACAATGTTCGTGTTATTCTTTTCCGTTAGTTCAAAGCTATCTTTAACAATTTGTGTCAATGATGATTAAAATTAGCCGCAAGTTCGCAAAAGAGCTTAGCATTTAATGATGCTTACTTCCGTCAGTTCAATGATTTTGCCAAGGAAAGTTGTAGAGTACCGCTCCTAGCTGATATATGCGCATCATTTATAAAAAACCGGTTTACCTTAAATAATTGCACCACGTGCTATGTAGACGTTAAACTATTCTATATTCCAAAACTGGAGTATCTAGAGAGGTTGCTAGAAGTGAAAGCCATATACCTAATTTGTATACATTACGGTTGATGTTCGTTAGTCAATTTTCTGACGTGCTCTGATGATGAGTCGATACGTGCCTGTACGTTTGAATGATGGCAGTTTTGCAATGTTCAAAAATAAATTTAATTTAGTCTGCTTTACTCCCTATTTATAATTAGTAATATATAATTTATTTATTATACAAGTTAAAGGTACAAACAAAATTGTATTTAAGATAGACTAAATTTCACTAAAACTAATATGAAGATTCTGCACATCTGCTACATTAGCATAGCCTCACACTGCGACTTTGATGAGCATTAGTTATCAATCGTTATATAGCACCGAATGTTCTCTCCTTAATATATATATATACTGTCCATTACAAAAACTTGGACAGCAAGAAGCTCTTGCACGTATGTCGGATAAATTAAAAATCGACGTGTTTCATATCTGAAACTAGAATACAGGATTCTACATGCATTGCAGAACTGGCTGTATCATACCTATCTAAGAGTTATTTGTTTCGAACATCTGATTACACAGAATTTCTGTTAAACCCGGTAAATAGGGTGTTGGTATTGTCTTAGCACTCGAGCTGAAGCTATCTTAATTGAATGGATTCGTTTTATACAGATGATTGTGCGTGGCACGTTTAAATAAATCTACTAAAATCAATGCAGAAAACCGTAACCAACGTTGCCTTTTCGTTGTTTCTGCTTATGCTCCTAAAGATTGCAGCACAGACGAAAGCAAGGACGCTTTTATTCTGAACTAAACTCCTTACTAGGTAGAGCACGAAGTACAGATACAGTCTCGGTTATGGATGACAAGAATGCTCAAGTTGAGCGCTTAGGTGGAAGATACGCTTTAAGCTCAACGCGCAACGATAACGGAGAACGGCTTTTGAATAGTTTCGCGAAACAGATTATATTGTAGTACAAACTTCAGACGTTGCGCCGCATGGCATTCTTCAGCACCCGGACAACGGTGGACTCAAATAGATCATGTAGACATTAGTTATAGATGGCGTGGTTGTATCCAGGATTATCGTTCTTTTGGAATACTTATCTCGACTCGGAACATGCACTTATCCGATATTCTAAAGTCAACGCTAATTGGTCTTGATGGCGACAATCCGAATTTATTATGGTCCAAGATAAGTAACACTATGCACAATGCAGGTGCCAAACGGAATGTGGCATAACAGGCCTCCGTAGAAATAATCGTCGGCACTCTGTTAAATCTACGGATATCCTCGAAACAAGGCGCCAAATTCCACTTGGCTCGGCTCATACTATTAATCGTGGCAATATAAGAAGACAAATTAAGTGCAGTCTAAAAGTCGACCTCAAATCCTTTTGGACCAAACAGGCCGAAGAAATAGAAGAAACTTTCTCGTCTGGTAATAGTAGCTGTATGTTCCAACTTATTCGCGCAACAGGTCCGAGAAAATTAATAGTAAAACTATAAATGATAGTGACAACGATTTAATAACCGATAATATTAAGTCGTCTGGACAGGTGAGCTGAACATTTTATTGATCAACTTTCTTGGCCACCCGCGTCAGTTCCGATTCCCGAAAGCATGTCTGCATCAACAGTGTGGAATGTTAGTCCCGAAGAACCATCCGAGTTAGAAGTACGCGATGCAATCCTCTCTCTTAAATGCCGCAAAGCCGCATGTCCCGATGATTTGCTTCAAGGATTATTTAAGGATGGTGGCCATATAGTTTCAGAAGCGTTGACCAAACGTTTTCATACTATATGGAATGAGGAAACCATACCACTTGATTGGAATGAGTCGACCATCATTCGCATCTTCAAAAAAGGCAATCGTAAGTCGTGCGATAACCATCGTGGTATAAGCTTGACTCTGGTCGTATCTAGTTTATTTGCTTCGATTATCCTACGTCGTCTTAGCGCTTCACGTGAATCACATACAATAGAAGAACAGGCCGGATTCAAATCAGGACGAGGTTGTATAGATAATATTTTTACGTCAAGGTAAGTTCTTGAACAATGCACTTCAATGGTGCATTTGACTTGGTGGATCGCAATGTTTTATTCCATATTTTGTCGAATAGTGTTCCCACAAAATTTTTTAATATTATACGCGCTCTCTACACTAAAAATTCTGGTCGCGTTAAGGTCTACAACGAATTAATACAACTTTACAACCAGCAGTGGGGTTTGTCAAGGTTATCCACCTTCCCACTTTTTGTTTAACTTTGTAATCGATACTATTATGAACACTGTTTCACACATTCAGTTAACAGGAGTGGAAGTTCTCTCGAGCAGTAAAATAGTCAATCTTGACTATGCAGAAGATAGCGTACTATAACTCTAACATCGAGATGCTGTTAGATACTGATTGTGACGGAGAATTAATATATATGCAATTATGTATTAGATATTACGAACCTAGTAGCACATTAGTTCAATTATGACCAGAAGGATAAACCAAAGACAACATGAACGTAAAGTATAATCTCATGCACAATCGTTTCGTGCTAACTGGCGACTCATCAGTAGGAGCCGGTACTACGTTTAACCATTTATATAATTTTATTGATAGATTAAAATGTGAACATATAAATAATATCTGGGGAACTTCACATGGTTGTTTGTTTATTAAGATACGTAAATTACATATGGCGTGTACATGTAAATATATATAGTTAAATATTCAATTTATATAAGATGCGAGAGAAACTCATATGGTTGTTTATATGATTATCTAAATAAACAAATAAATTATATATATATATATATATATATATATATATATATATATACTGCGCAGACATAAATATGAATAATTTTATACACGCATATAAGATGTGGGATGAACTCACATGGTTGCTTAGATGCTTATTTAAATATTCAAATTCTTAGGTATAACGGGAACTCACATGGTTGCCTATATGTTGATTTAGATATACATAATATATAGTGTGTAGACGTTTATATGTATTGGTGAATATTAGGTATTTCCAGTTCAAAGAACCCATTGTTTTAAATATGATGTATACACAAAAGAAATATAAACCAACATCTTATATATAAATGGATTTATATATAATATGTGGGTATAAATATATAAAATAAAACATAAATAAAAATAAAAATATTGCTAATATATTATATACCCAAAGTTAATCTTAAGAACCATCTTGTTGCTTACATTTAATATATATATATATATATATATATATATATATATATATATATATATATATAAAATAATATTATATTCTTTCAACAGTTTTACTAACCTCTCTCTCTGCACACAGGATGAGATAAGGTAAACCGGATATTTGAGGTTTACTGCAATATGATTAAAATCTTTGCAGATCATCCTACGCGTCCGGAACAGCAATTAAAAAATCGGGACATCACGAATAGGCGTGTGTCAATCCATAGTGTTTACTCATGGTTATTCTGTAAATGTCACTTAAGTGGAGTAAACATGTGTATATAGGCTGATGTGAGCGTGAGGGAGGAGGGTGACGTGAATAAGTTTGTGTATATATTTTAGTATAAGAGAATAGGTATGAATACCGAATATTAGGGCAGACAATAAAACAAATATAAGTAGATCTGTCTTGAATGAGGATACCACATTTACCAAAAGTTGTTTTTTCCTTAGAGTATCGTGTCAACCCTGAAGATGGGACTGGAAATGAAGTCCTGAAAATTCTGAGAAAGAAAAGTGGGAAATCTTGTTCCGTCATTTTCAGACAAGCAACTGAAGGACTTCAAAATGAAGGGACAAGTGAGAACCCATCAATCAAGGCCAAAAATCGGTGCACAAGAAAACGACGGCAAAAATAAAAAACATGAAAGACAGCATCGAGAAATTTAAATCAACATTTAAGAATTCACATGGTTATGTTCGAATGAAGCATCAGTTACAGAATTCTGCTATACTGTTATCTCTGGTGACGTTTAAGATTAAAGAAATTTTTTTAAATGTTATCAATCGATCGAGTATTTCTCTAAAATCAAGCAGTTACTGCAGTAAAACAGTACTGTTTCAAAACAAAATAAATTCCATTAAAATAATCAAGGTTGCGATCTTGATATAAGCACCTGGCCCATTAATTACTTACATATGTCAGTATAGACTAAGAATTGCATAATGTATAAAAGCAATTCATACTGACATATATATTAGTAATTAATGGGTCAGATGCTTATATCAAGATCTCAACCTTGATTATATTAATTATTATCAGCGCCCACGCAACAAATATTCGTTTAATAGCAATTCAAATTGCATTATCGAAACTTATTTTGTTAGCTGTTCCTTAATAAAAACACAAAAACCTGATAAACAGATTTAAGTAGTATACCTGATTGGATCTATGAGTTCTACCAAACTGTTGAATCGCTCTGTCAGCACTCCACGGCAACTCTAACGTAATATGAATACGACGTCGTTGGTTGCGAGCTCTTCGATCTGCTTGCAGTGAAATACCGCTACTTGCAGCTTCCGATATAATAGCAATAAGCTTTTCCCCGTCCATAAATCGCTGCTTCTCTGTAAGATTAAGAATCTCTAAATTGACATCAGCCTCACGCCGAGACTCATACGCAACTCGTACACCCGTCCCTACAGTTGAAACACCGAATTCATCAGAGCTGCCTAGTCCTGACGTTGATGTAGATGAAGCAGAAGACCATCCTCCACCGCTGAGAGGTTGTGCCGAATCATCACAGCTCATAACCATACGTCCTTTTCGGCCTGTCATTTCTGCAACAGCACTTGGTCCACCTAACTTATGTATGAGGTCGTCCAGACTGCTTGGTGGCAGTTTGCGGCCAAGTTTGTCGATACAACGTTGCAGCAATTGCTGCATCTCAACCGTCTGACGCCGGGCTTCTTCAGTAGGTGGCTGTTGTTGCTGATGAGCCTGTTGATGAGAGTTTTGTCCAGCTGAATCGTCACCAAATTCTGTTTCGAACCAGGAGTTTGAAGACCGATTAGATCTCCCTGAAAATCCAGACTGTCCATTAGAGCATTTCAGAGGCTTGAGGTACTTTCGCAGGCTGTCACGCATATTATCGTCATCGGCCCAAAGACTGTTGTTCATTTCAAACCGGTTAGGTTTTAACGATCCGGATGTCGACCTACCTGACCATTCGGAATGACGAGCCAAAAAGCTATCAAATAAAGCGTCAGGATCGCAATCGTCTTCCTCACTAGTGTGTCCAATTCCAGTTCCGCTATCGCCACCGTCATCGGAACTTTCGAAGAACTTTGTTCTCGTGTCGTAATTCTGTTTAGAAGAACGCCTATTAAGGTAAATTACAGGTAAAAGCCGCGATTTATAACTGCGCTAAGGTCAAAGATATTGCACTGGATTTATTTTGAACCACGAACAATAAAACAAATTCAATATTTAAATGTTATTCCATTCCATTTAGTATGCAAAATGGATGTCTTGTCTAAAAAATATCAACATGTATAGACAGAGATTTGCTTTCACGAAATGCCGTAACTATTAATCTCTGAATCATCAGATATACAGACATACTTAATGTATTACTGGATGCAGAGGTCGAACATAGGTCTGAGTGTATTCAGAATTACTCATTTAGATGGTAAGAAAAGGAGAACATGAGAACAGGAGAACAGCAAAGACAAAAAGAATTAGTGCTTACTCCCATCGAAGATCAAGTTCCATGTCCACTGCTTTCTTAATGATATGTCTGATTGCAATCCTGATTTTCGCATTTCAAACAGCAATAAATTGCCGCGTAGCTTTCGAAAACGTTTCCCTTGTTTAATGGTCAGCTCAAACCAGTCAAAACGCAACGAAACAACATTTGAACAAATTGAACCAAAATTCGTATCTCAGTGAAAAAAATCGACTCGTGAAAACGCATGTACATACTAAGTTAACTATATATGCGCACATATATTCTATATCTGTTCTTTACTTTAGTTATGTAACGATTTAAACTATAAAGCAAATACCAGAAATAGACTCTGTCTAAAACTACTGCACAACACTATATCAGCATAATTCACTGATGTTTAACTGTCACATAAAAATCCTAAACATGCTCGTTTTCCAATTTTTATTTATAGAATTATACTATTACAATAATCGTAATGTCCATTCTGAATAATAAAAAATATTATGAAATTCGTATTTGCCGATCCTAATAAATATATTAATCATATAGTTTCGACAATAATTTAGTATTTTTTTATTTTGTGAATACGTTTTACTTGATCAACTAATCTTTTTAATATAAAAGCATTGCATAAGAGAACAAATAAAATTAATTAACTAGACTAGTTTCTTCCTTACTAGGAACTCATCAGTATTGCGGTAACTGCCGCGGTTCAACTTTAAGCTCGACTCATTTGGTCCACAGATTTACCACCGAGGACGCATATCGTGCGCAATTTACATATGTAAACTAACCTACGTTCTATTATGCATTTTTTCTAGATGGATTTACTTCAGTAGCACTCCCGACCTAAACATCCAACCATCCATCCCTAACCATGCACAGCCAAACGAAATCCAAAAGTGACTAGCGTTTCACTACTATATAACAACAAGCGAAAGTATAGATAAATAAAGCCAAAAATAATAATTTAGACACAAAGTATTAGTGAGATTTACGAGAGAGAGAGAGAGAGAGAGAGAGCCTCTCAGTAGTAAGGAAAACTAAACCACTATACAGCACCATTATGGCCAAGTCAGTATAAGGGCACATACACCCTTCCGATTGTGGGCTCGATATTGATATAAATTGATAGATAATACGTTTTTCGTCCTCAAATGAGTCTATAAATATATTATGGACACTGACTAGATTATAGACTGCGAAGAATGCAAGCGCATATCATGAAAAACAGACAGGCAATACGGAATAGGTTTGCAGTTTTATAACGACAGCTACAATAAGAGCGAAAAAAGACTCGGCAAACGTCGTTCCGTCTAGTCGCCAGGGAGTCTTACATATACGACTAAGATAAATTACAACGCCCTATTCAACATGAATCGAAATTTTACATAGCGAATGTTTTCGAGTCATTTAGCTTCAGACCGTAATTAATAGCTTTCTTGAGCTAGTCTTCCATTTCTACCAAAGAACAGCATCTTCAGTCTATTCAAAATTATCTAAATGAACACAGGCGCCGATCTCAATTACTCGGAGTACTGCGACTACAAAAACGGTGAATAATGAAGGAAGAATGACATCTTTGTTAAAGCCGAAGTAAATCGAAAAGACCACTACTAATGCGAGCACAGCCGATCAGTCAGAATAAAAAGATTCAAGGATCACATTTTCGGCCGTATTGAGCACAGCTCTCCGTAAATTCGTGTATGACACAGTCGAAAGTTGCTGAGTATCCTAGAAAAACTGATGTTGATGATGGTGATACTGGAATGTAATGAAAGATATGTGGTTCAATCTTAACTCTGCCTGGGTTGGCCTGATTCAATTCTCTCACTACGATTTTGGCAAGGAAAAAACAGTGACCACTTTAAGTGTAGCCTACCGAGGTTGATACTACGATGGTTGGCCGGAATTCTCGATTTAACCTTTCATTTATAGCGTCACAATGACACGCCTCATGCCAGTTTAGACGGATTTCTCTTCAAATCGCAATAATGATAATAATAATCATCATCATCATCATCGTGTCAAGCCATACAAAAGTCAAAGGTGACTGCTTCACTGCCATATCACCATGAGTGGAAAAAAATATATAAATAAAAACAGAACTAATATATCAAACAAATTATTATTGAGATTTACGAGAGAGAGAGAGAGAGAGAGAGAGAGAGAGAAGAAATACCTTGCTACTATTAGTAAATTCATTAGGATAACTCACAGAAATAAGGCAGATAAACCTATCCACAACACCATTATGGAAACGTTAGCATTCGGGCAAGGCGACATCAGCAATACAGCATTCTTGCGGATTACACTGTATCACGTCATAAACCTTGTCCTACTAAGAAAAGAAAGTTACGAAGATGATTCTACTAGACATCTGCAACAAGATCGCCACTGAGCTCGATTCGATGCCATATCGCTAAGGGTTTCTAACCAAGAACTGTGATTCGCACGAGGACCCCATCCTGGCAGACGAGTGGGTCCTATACTACCAAATTTTGATGTAAGTGACTTTAATTGTTTCTGCCATGTCAAAATCTGCCCACCTTGTTTCTTACGCCAATTTGGTGCTGAATGAGAGAACAGAGCTCTACTGGGCGATCGAAATGAAAGCATACGCAAAATGTGACCGAGCCAACGAAGTTGATGGAGCCTTATTTGGTTTTCTAACGACGAGCTCTAATTGCCAGATTAAAAAATACGTCTATGGATGTCAACGTTAGTTAATCGATGTTGGTAACCAACAAATAGTATTTAACTGTGTAGAAGTGTTGTTCATAATAGTATTGATTAGAAAATTAAACAAAAATGGGGAGTGGAAAAACTTGACGAAAACCACTGCTGGTTGTAAAGTTATGCGTTAATTCGTTGTAGACTTTAACGCAACCAGAAGAGCTCGTACAAAATTAACAAATTTTTTGGGAACACCGATTTTCGACAAAATATGGAATAAAACATTGCGGTCCACCGAATCAAATCCACCCTTGAAGTCTAGAAAGACGGCTATTGTGGGACGATGATATAAATGTTTGTTCGAGACTTGCCTTAACGTAAAAATATTATCTATAAAACTCCGTCCTGCGCGGAATCCGACCTGTTCTTCTTTTGTATGTCATTTACGTGAAACGCTAAGACAACGTAGGATAATCGAAGCAAATAACCTAGATAAGACCGGAGTCAAACTTATATCACGATGGTTATCGCACGAATTACGATTTACTTTTTTGAAGATGGGAATGATGATCGATTCATTCCAATCAAGTGGTACGGTTTCCTCATTCCATATCGTATGAAAAAGTTTGGCTAACGCTCCTGAAATTATATCGCACCATCCTTAAATAATCCTGGAAGCAAATCATCGGGGCCTGCGGCTTTGCAGTGTTTAAGAAATAGGATTGCATCACGTACTTCTTACACGGATGGGACTAACATTACAGTGTTGATGCAGACATGCTTTCGGGAATCGGAACTGACGCGGGTACCCAAGAAGTGTTCAGCGCACCTATCTAGGCGACATATTTTATCGGTTATTAAATAATTGCTACTATCATTTATAATTTCAGTAACTTTTAATTTTCTCGAATCTGTTGTGCGAATAATTTGGAAGAAACAGCGACTATTACCTCACGCGAACGGTTTTTCTATTTCTTCAGCCTTTCTGGTCCAACATTTTTCTAGATCGACTTTTAGACTGCACCTAAGTTGGCGTCTTATATTGCGACGAGTATTATAATAAGTCGAGCCAGGTGGAATTTGACGTCTTTTTTCGAGTATCTCCATAGATTTTAGAGATCTAATGATTATTTCTACGGGGCCTGCAATGCCACATATAGTAGTACCTGCATTGTGCATAGTGGAACTTATCTTGGATCAAAATATATTCGGATTTTCGCCATCCAGACTAGTTAGATTAGACTTCAGAATATCTTGATAATTTTGTCGGAAGGACGGTTGTTCGAGTTTGCCTACATCAATTTGGGGTTAATTTTTAATTGTTTTCCCAGAAAATTTTAGTGGTTATCTACAACGGATAAGTGCATGGTCCGAGTCGACATGTGTTCTAAATAGAACGACATTCCTTGATGCAACCACGCCATCATTTATTTGAGTCCACCGTTGTCTGGGTGCTGAAGGACGCCATGTATCGCAACGTCTAACACTACGTCTGAAGTTTGTACTACTTAAATATAATCTATGTTCCGCGCATCTATCCAAAAGCCATTCACCATTATCGTTGCGCGTTGAGCTTAAAGTGTATCTTCCTCGTAAATGAAACTCTGCGTTACTTAAGCGCCCAACTTGAGCATTCATGTCATGCATAACCAGAACTACATCTGAACTTCGTGTTCTACTTAGTAAGGGGGCTTAGTTCGGAGTAAAAAGTGTCCTTGCTTTCGTCTGTGCTGCAATCGGTAGAAGCATATGCAGATAAAACGAAGAGAAACATTGATAATGGTTTTTTCCATTGATTTCAGTCGATGTATTTAAAAGTGCCGCACGTCGAATATTTAAAGGGATCCATTTAATAAAGCAAGCTTCAGCTCGTGCGTTAAGGACAATACCAACTCCCCATTTAACGGCATGAGAACATTCTGTGGAACCAGATGTTCGAAGCCAATAACGCATAGATAGGGATCAAAACTCAATTAATTAGAACTTCAATGATTCTTAGAGGCTGCAAATTAAGGTGACTTTGTAATCAGTAATGGCACAGCACGCATTTGCATTTACTAAAATGTAGTTTCGTTATTGATTATGAAAGTTCCTAATGAGCTAAACTTATAAACATGGAAGTAGAAGGGAACTGCGCATCAAGTTCGATATGGTAATGCTAACTAAAGAAGTATAATGAAACCATAATCATGGACGGTGAGAAGGTCGTTAGTAACTGAGGCTTCATTGTCATATAAGCGCGAGAAAAAGTAGTAAAACTAAAAAATATGAAAAATTATAAAGATATTTAATAATAATAGCAAAAATAAAAATTATAACCAAAAAATTATTAAAGGAGGAGATAGTTAATTTGGGTATATTTACCACGATATCACAGAAAGGACGCAGTCTAGATAGCGACATCAGGGATACAGCTTCCTCGTGATTTTCATTATATCGCATGAAATGGGAAAACCTACGGTGATAATATAAGAATTCTGTTACATACAACCGAATATAACGTAAACAGAGGACCAGTAATAAACGGGCTAGTTTACATAGTATCACGTTTCGTTATGATTTCAAACTAAATTAACACAACCATTAGGTTTAATAAAAGACAAAATTAGTCTATATAAAGAGTTTAATAATAAATGTTGCAGTTACATAAATCGCGCTCGCAAGGGTAATGAAACCATGGACTAGATGACTGATGGTTTAACGAATAGCCATTTGAAATAAACAACTGTCTTTATTATCTTTCTATTATGATATTCATGTTTTCCTGAGAAATAAGTAGACTAATTTGAACGTAACACTTACAAGTAGTAGGAAGCAAAATTTGTGTGAATCAGAATAAATAGCTAGCTCCAGTAAGAAATTGAGATTATAATTTATTTAAGAAATATTCAACATTTTAATTAACTAAAAACATTTTGAATTTAAAATTAAAAATAAGCATAAATTTATTATAAACCAAGCAAAAATAATCCACTCAAAAAAGGCCATTTTCTTTATGACATAACTCAATTTGACTACAAAATGTGGGGAGTTAAGACACCCGTTAATCAGCACGGCAATTGTAACAAGAACCCTTCTAGGTCTAATGGAATACAGCCACCCTCCCGTTTCCTGTGAAGCCTCGGTTTAACTGTGGCGACAGGACTTGAGCAGCTTGTGCTAGTCAGACTGGACTATCTTAGCCAAGTAAAATTCTGAATACAAACCATCCCAATAGACATGAACGACCTGGTGCTCTTTTATAGCTCACAAGTAACCATCAACTATACTGCATCGGCCGTCACGCATGATAAAAGCGGCTCACCTATCTACTGAGTCATGCAGAATGGAATCAGACTAGTACAGATACCTTCATCTCTGATTTTGCTTCCTAATTTTGTCTCTTCCTAATCTAACAATGCTATTTTCATGCTATGAATATGGAGAATTCTTTAAATCCAGTCGAACAACATAACAAAACTACCGCCAGCCGCAACGCACTGACGCGTTTCGACCTTCCATGATCATCATCAGAGTACGACGGCAAACTGACTATCGAGGATCAAACCACATTGAATATATAAGGAAATCAAATTTAGATATGCGGCTCTCACATCTAGCAGTCTTGCATACATTGAACTTGACTGGAAATGTCGGCTGCACAATTTCTATGCAGTCACGAATATTAACTGTTTGCAGCTTTCGCCACATATACATATATAGGCAATACAATTGAAATAATAATTGATTGCGCGGGTGGTGGTAACAATTATTTAAATCAAGTTTGCGAGCTTGAAGTAAACACCAATCCCATTGTATTTAACCAGCCGTCGAACAACATAACAAAACTACCGCCAGCAGCAACGCACTGACGCGTTTCGACCTTCCAAGATCATCATCAGAGTACGGCGGCAAACTGACTATCGAATATGGAGAATGATGACCAAATCACTGATCTAATTTTTGATTGACAAAACATTGAAAAGTTGAAGTAAATCATCATGTATAAAACCTAGGTCAGGTGTTCACGTCAGCGAATTTAATGTATTTACATTAAAACAACTGTGGCAACAAGTAGCAATAGCACGTACTTGGGATAAATTGGTAATTGATAGATTTCGAATTAGAAACTAGAATGCAGGATTGTACGAGTATAATAGAACTGGGTGCGACAACTTCAGCAATGCGGTATCAAATTCGATGGAATTTTCTCAATCCAGATAACCTGTAGATCGTACGACCTTTAGCTCACGAGGTGAAGCTTGTTTAACTGAATGGAATCCTGTAAACAGCGAATTTCGTGCGGAATACGTCTAATAAGTTCAATGCCAAATATCTTAATCAACGTTGCCGTTTCGTTGCTCAAACCGAAGTGCAACATAGATGATAACAAGGACGCTTTATACTACAATCTATACTCTCTACAATGTAAACCGACAAACTGAGATGAGCAACATGAATGCTCAAATTGGGCGCTTAAATGATGTAGAATTTCATCCAGTTGGCAGCTACATGCGCGGAACTTAGATTATATTTGAATAGTGTAATATTCATACTTAGCTTAAGGCGTCCTCCGGCCCCTCGACAACAGTGGACTCAATCAGATTATGTATCAAATAGTCATAGATGATTTGGATGCAGACAATAGTCTGCTTATATTAGAAAACGATTTCGATTCAGACCATGAGCTTATCCGTAACAGTAAGCTAAATAAATAGAGGTAAGCAAACTCGAACGGTCGTCGTTTCCACAAAATGAATCTTTTATAAAATCAAACTTGTCTTTAGGGTGAAAACTCGTTATCATTTAAAGAAAATAAGGTCCGCTATGCACAACTTTAGCCGTTGCAGACAATCATAGAATTAGTTGTTGAGCATCTGAAAAGTATGTGGAGATTCTCGGAACCAGGCGCCAAATCCTGCTTGCTCGGCATATGATAGTACTCATAGAGCAATAAAACCCCAATTTAGGCGGTTAGTTAATCATAAATATTTATCAACCAGAAATACTGGAGATAGCAGAAGCGTCAGCATCAGGTAGCAGCTTATGTTGTTTGCAACTGTTTCTGGCACCAAGTCAGAAAATTAAAAGCTTATGAAAGAATAGATGATTGCAACGATATTATATTAACTGATATAATGTTTCGTCTTAATAGGTGAGTTGTGCACGTATAAAATCAATTTTCTTGTGAACCTGCATCGATCACGATTCAGAAGTTATGAACCAAATCGACATATGAAACAAGGTTGGAAAATCCTGATATAGCTGTGTGTTATTGTTAGATTGAGAAGAGGAAGTGGAAGGAAAGGAGGCAGAATCGGAGATAGAGTTGCCTGCAGGAAAGGAAGCTGTATTGCTGATGTCGCCTTGCCCGAATGCTAACATGGCCATAATAGTGTTGTGGAGAAGTTCAGTTTTCCTCATTTCTGTGAGTTATCCTGATAAATTTACTCGTAGTAGCAAGGTATTCCTTCTATCTTTTTCTCTCTCTCTCTCTATCTTGTAAATCTCACCAATAATTTGTCTAAATTCACTTATATACTTTTTTCACTCCTTATGGTTATATGGCAGTGAAACATTAGTCAATTTTGACTTTTGTGTGGCTGGACATGATGATGATGATGATGATATAGCTAAAACAGATAGCCAACTACAATCAATTTGTGTAGTAAAAGCCCCACTCGACCAGAAGGATGGGATCCATATGCGCATCCTAGTTCTTGGTTGGAAATCTTGTTCGATATCGAATGTAACCGAGATCAGTGACGATCTTGTTGCAGATAGCTTCTATAACCATATCAAAATAATTTTCTTAGTTGGGCAGTGTAAACTGCGGTGTACATTTGTAGTCATGGCGCGATATATTGAAAGATAAAAATGCAGAGTCAAACAGTGTCATGCAGAACAAGAACTGCCCACCTGGCAACATTTGAGGCAGTTTTCTTATCGTGTCCCTTGCCATTCACCTGCTTTTGGTTCTCACGTTTATGTTTAACAGACCGACGCTCCGCTTTTCGTCGCGCTCTTTCAGTTGCCGAAATTGGCTCTAAGTCAGAATCATAGTAGTCTGACTCACTACCAGGCTGTGAATGCGAGACTGCGGAATGATCTGATGCTGATTCATCACCAGAATCGGCAGAATCCGCGTCGTCATCGTCTGCATCTGAATCGTTTGAGTCATCATCACGTTTACCGCCTGAAATACGACCACTGCCTGCGTTGTCTTCCTATGATTGACAAAGTGAACATATTTTGTTTCATAAAATTACATACCTCTTAAATACACCCACATCAATAGCTATGAACGATACATTATTGCGGCAATGAATGTCTACTTTCAAACCACATTCGATACCTAAGTACAACGATCAATTATAAGGCAAATGATAGTAAGCACGATAGGTTTCAAGATAATTAAATTTGGAATTATAATCTTTAGATTGTTGTTAATCCCATTAAAGTGAGTTACTCCTTTGACGCGACTTCTCCAACTTTATCGAAATGAAAACCGATCTGATTGTAGACTGGGAGGAGTATACAAAGCATACGTGATAGCAAACCGACAGCGTAAAATAACGTTTCATTACTCTTTGCTAAAGATTAATGGCAGTGGAAAACCAACAGACACAAATACCGCTAATACAAAGGGCCTAAATCTACGTCGTCTTAGAACTTCACAGAGCACTGCGAGGACTAGAAAAATCGCCCGAAATCCACTATGGTGTGGTTCCGAAGGTTCAAAAACAAAAAGGAACGAATATTATAAAAAAACTCGAATAATTCGCATAAACGATTAAATAATGATTTGATAATACTGAAATAAGGTATGCTATTAGCAACCTGGCTTAAGGAGTTAGTGAAGCCGAAATCAGAGTAAAAATTAATATGCATTTTAAACCACATATATGATGAAAAACAAAAGATTAAACACAGCATTCTTGTTAATAATACCTCATTTATGTCCGCTAAACTTCCTCCGGCAGCAAGTTTGGCAAATGCTTTCTCGCCCAATATATCTTTTAGGCCTAGACCACTGCCTTGACCACCTGCCACAGCGCGCCCGGCTCTGCTTAACGTAGTGGATACGGAAGATTTTTCACCAACGTTATTAGCTAAACGCTCGCCACGCTGAGCAAATGCCTTTACATTGGCCGGTGTTGGGAAGTAACGGTCCACTAAAGACTGGAATACACCTCTGAAACGACGAATAAAATACAAAATGTATCATTTAGTAGACGATATTAAATAATTTCATGTTTTGATTGTAAAGTGTATTCTCAGCAACATCAAGTAAAAAATTCGAAGGAACATTTCCTTAAATCAAAACCAGTTCGGCACACTTACGTTACAAATCCTCCTACATACACTAAAAGGTATGGACTGTAAAAGTTTATATATATCTAAAGAACTTGTTTTTTCATTTACTATCTTTTTCCCATCTAAGTTTGTAGAAAAGATATCATATTGATTATGAATTTCTATACAAATTTTACTATACCAGAAGTATAGTGAAAGATAATGGCGAAGCTTGTAATTTAATAAAAGTAGAACGTAATTTAATATTATATATGGATCAATATTGACAATTTCCTTAGAGTATTACACGAATTATTATTACTAGTAAAATAAAGCTGAATAGTAAAGAGTACGGTTAGTCAGGATAATAACAATTTACCTTCGAGAATAGTTACCAAAACAAATTATTTTCACCAGTTATACGACTGATTTGAGTTTGTTTCGTGTTAGTTTGTGATTATGGGTTGGTGTTTGGTATGACCAAAACAATTTTTGGATGTAGTTACTTTTTTATCTATTGACTGAGTTTTGACTAGGTTACCGCTTTGTTGGCTATTGCGTGTCTCGTATGCTTTGTCACGCCACATCTTTTAAAAGCAGATTTTTGTCACTGATATCGCAGGATGTAGAGATTTCCATAAACAAGCATGTGGTACAATTTCTGGTAATGAGAATGATGTTGTTGTCTTTACATCAGTATCTTATTAATTCCATATATATTCAATGCGGTTTGATCCTCGATAGTCAGTTTGCCGTCGTACTCTGATGATGATCATGGAAGGTCGAAACGCGTCAGTGCGTTGCGGTTGGCGGTAGTTTTGTTATGTTTTTCGACGACTGGTTAAAAACAATGAGATTGGTGTTTACTTCAAGCACGCAAACTTGATTTAAAGAATTATTAATTCGCTTGTTCGTTTGGTATGCCTGGCTAATAAATGGTCGCATTCACCTAGATACTAACATATCGTTGTAGGTTTGTGTGATGCATGGGCGATAGAGAGCATTATCATACTGGTGGAAATTTTGAACGTTTATGGTGGTTGCTTGTTATTTCACATAAGAGCTTCTTATATGTATAAAAATTTTCCTGACCTTGCGTTACGTAGGGATAAGAAATTCGTTAAATTGTTCCGTCTAAAATAAATTCTCAAAAGCGGCTTATCTTACTGATTGTCAGGTATATTAAATCAATTCCTGCAGTAAATCTCGGTAGATTCTGTTGATCAATTACTTTTTCGTACGTCTAATTTCTATAACACAGCATATAATTGCAATTGTGTATAAGGTGGAGCGCACCTAGTTACAAAGTAAGTCAATTATGACCAGAAGGATAAACCAATGACAGCATGAACGGAAAGTAAAATCTCGTGAGGTAACTGGCGTCTCATCAGTAGGATCCGGTATTACACCCATTACCCACTATATATTTGTGCGAGTCATCATCATCATCATTTCCAGCCACACAATATTCAAGTGGCTAATGTTTCACTGCCATATAACCATAAGGAGTGAAAAAAGTATATAAGTTAATTTAGACAAATTATTATAGATTTACGAGAGAGGGAGAGGGGTAGATAGCGAAGTAAAACCTTGCTACTGAGTAATTTATCAGGATAACTCACAGGAATGAGGCAAACTAAGCCTCTCCACAACGCCGTTATGGCCAAGTTAGCATTCGAGCAAGGCAACATCTGCAACAGATTTGAAGCAGAGTATCAAAAGGTTTACTCGTTCAAGTAGTTTTCTCATGACTTCAGTTGGTGTCAATAAATATGTTTCATTTCTTGCCCAAGACAGGCTGACTCTTTTTTAATTAAAAGAATGAACATCATTATCATTTATAATAAATGAGTAATCACTTACAGGCATTCGATCATCGTTGTTTGAGAAGTATATCACGAAACGAATGTGCATGAGATTATACTTTCCGTTCATGCTGCCTTTGGTTTATCCTTCTGGTCACAACTGAACTAATTTGTTACTAGGCTCGCAAAACCTAATACATACTTCCATATATATTAGCTCTTCACAACAAACCAATTGAAGTATAGCACATGTTGGTTACCAACAACGAATAACCCAACGTTGACGTAGTAGACGTATTTTTGGATCCTGACAATAAGTTCTCGTCGTTAGAAAAACAAATAAGCCCCATCAACTTCGTTGAAAACTCCGGTCACGTTTGCGTATGCCCTCATTCGATTTGTCCAATAGAGCTCTGTTTTCTCATCCAGCACCAAATTGGCGTAAGAAACAAGGTGGGCAGGTTTTGACATGGCAGAAACAATTAAAGTCACTTACATCCAAATTGGGTAGTATATGACCCACTCGTCTGCCGGGATGGGGTCCTCGTGTGCATCACAGTTCTTCGTTAGAAACCCTTAGCGATATGGCATCGAATCGAGCTCAGTGGCGATCTTGTTGCAGATGTCTATTAGAATCATCTTCGTAACTTTCTTTTCTTAGTAGGACAAGGTTTATGACGTGATACAGTGTAATCCGCAAGAATGCTGTATTGCTGATGTCGCCTTGCCCGAATGCTAACGTTTCCATAATGGTGTTGTGGATAGGTTTATCTGCCTTATTTCTGTGAGTTATCCTAATGAATTTACTCATAGTAGCAAGGTATTTCTTTTCTCTCTCTCTCTCTCTCTCGTAAATTTCAATAATAATTTGTTTGATATATTAGTTCTGTTTTTATTTATATATTCGCCACTGAGCTCGATTCGATGCCATATCGCTAAGGGTTTCTAACCAAGAACTGTGATTCGCACGAGGACCCCATCCTGGCCGACGTCATCATCATCATGTCCAGCCATACTAAAGTGACTAATGTCTCACTGCCATATAACCATATGGAGGGAATAAAGTATTTAAGTGAATTTAGACAAATTATTAGTGAGATTTACGAGAGAGAGAGAGAGAGAGGCAGAGAGAGAACGAATACCTAGCTACAATGAGTAAATCTATCAGGATAACTCACAGAAATGAGGCAAACTAAACCTCTCCACAACACCATTATGGCCAAGTTAGCATTCGGCAAGGCGACATCAGCAACACAGCTTCCTTGCGGATTTCACCGTATCACGTCATAAACAAAGCGAACCTCACAGCTAACTTTGCCCTACTAAGAAAAGAAAGTTACGAAGATGATTCTACCATACATCTGCAACAAGATCGCCACTGAGCTCGATTCGCTGCCATATCGCTAAGGGTTTCTAACCAAGAACTGTAATGTGCACGAGGACCCCATCCCGGCAGACGAGTGGATCCTATACTACCCAACTTGGATGTAAGTGACTTTAATTGTTTCTGCCATGTCAAAATCTGCCCACCTTGTTTCGTACGCCAATTTGGTGCTGGATGAGAGAACAGAGCTCTATTGGGCAATCGGAATGAGGGTTTACGCAAAACGTGACCGAGCCAACGAAATTGATGGAGCCTTATTTGCTTTTCTAAAGGCGAGCACTTATTGTCAGATCCAAGAATACGTCTACGGATGTCGACGTTATTTATTCGTTGTTGGTAACCAACATGTGCTATACTTCTCAAACAACGATGATCGAATGCCTGTAAGCGTCTCAGATCATCAACACTAAGAGGCCAAGTTTCACTAGCGTATAGTAAGACTGTGCGTACAGATGCATTGTAAACACGACCTTTAAGGCAAAGTGAAATATTCGCGTTTCTCCATAAATGACGAAGGTTCGAGAAAGCTACTCTAGTTTTCGCGATCCGTATTCTCACCTCGTCGGACATATTGCCTACGTTATTGATAGAGCTCCCAAGATATGTAAAACAGTCGACTATGTCAAGATCTTCATTCTGCAGTCGCAACGTTGGAGTGAGTGGTGGGTGATCCTGTAACAGTATCTTACATTTAGAGGGTGCGAATTTCATACCGAAAGACAGAACAACGTCTGCTAATCTATTTAAGGTGGTCTGGGCAGCATGCTGATTGTCGAATAATAGTACGATATCGTCCGCATAGTCAAGATAAACTAGTTTATCTCCCGGGAGAACTTCAACTCCAGCGTCCCGAATGTGTGAGAGAGTGTTGTTCATAATAGCATCGATTACAAAATTAAACAAAAATGGAGAAAGTGGACAACCTTGACGAACACCACTGCTGGTTGTAAAGTTATGCGTTAATTCGTTGTAAACCTTAACGCGACCAGAAGTATTTCTGTAGAGAGCTCGTATAATATTAACAAATTTAGTGGGCACACCGCTTTTCGACAGTGTTAAAATAGGACGGTTCATTCCTCATCCAAATATATAGTGTTTAAAGGGCGTAGTAATGGGTCCTACTGATAAGTCGCCAGTAAGCACGAAACTAATGTGCACAAGATTAGACTTTCCGTTCATATTGCCTTTGGTCTAGCCTTCTGGTCACAACTGAACTAATTTATTACTAGGTGCGCAAAACCTAATACACAATTGCATATATATTAGTTCTCCACCACAAACAGTATCTAACTGTTACAAAATGTAAGGTTAAAAACTATGGAGGTAAAACATCAATATATCAATTTAAGAATAAAAAAATCAAACATACCGAAAATTGACACCTTGCAACCCTAAAGATACGCACCCATATACACTCTCGATTTTTAAATATAATTTCCTATAAATATCCAGTGTAATACAAAAAGGCAATAGAGACACTATGTATATATTATATGGAAACTTTTCACAAGCGCCAGCACAGACGCGCATCGCATACAATTTTTAGTATTGTACAAAACAATTTTGTTAATCCTTTTTTTAGAAATATATCCTCGCGATTATCAACAAATCCATAAAATAAACTAAACGTTGCTTAAATTAGTAACTGTGATTCATTCACTAGAGCGGTTTCATCCTCATTGGCCATTTCACTGCCAGGGATAAAGATTATATGGTCTTTTCTAAATCGTGTAAGCGTCGCTGCAGTTTTTGTTCTGCTTTATATAGAAGGCCGTGTGACGTAGACACGTTTACTAATTGAAGACAAGTATGTAATTGCCCGGTTGCCCTTGCCATTTTTTATACAGGCAAGCTAATAACCCATATGACTGTTGAAGGACGAAGCAGCACATACTTTATAATTAGTATTGGTGTTTATGCAGATAGTAAATAGCCCTTTCGGATTTATGTTGATGACATTTTGTTAAAAGAGTTGCTGCACAAAGTCTTTGCTACGGGTTTTATACGAGAAGTTAATAACCCGTTTTTATGTTGGTTGATTTAAGATGCGTTGTTGGAAGTGATGCAGTAAAATCCTGGTGGCTGTTATTGGTATGTGTGCGCCAATAATCCGTATGCCAAAAATTAATATGAATCGCCATTGAAAAGAACACGTAGCACAACCATGGTGATTGATAATGGTATTTGTCCAAGAGTAATTAATGTGATAAATATTCGTATAGAGACCAACAGCACATTTGTAATTGATTCTACATGCTCGGTTACTGATAGATGACCAACTCTTAATAGCAGCCGAGGATAGGTAATTAGAATAGTAAGTGGAGGTGAGCAGCCTACGGCATATCAGCCTACTCCTCCAATGAGAGGTGAATATCGCTGCTAGTAAGGACTAGAACCAGATGTTAGTAGCCAATAACGCGTAGTCAGACTACGAACATCTGGTTCCAGTCCTTACCAGCTGTGATACGCACTTCTCATTGGCGGAGTAGGTTGATATGACGTAGTCTGTAAGGACAGTCGAATCGAGCTCAGTGGCGATCTTGCTGCAGATGTCTAGTAGAATCATCTTCGTACATTTATTTACTTAGTAGGGCAAAATTAGCTGCGAGGTTTAGTTTGCTAATGACATGGTACAGTGAAATCCGCAAGGAAGCTTTATTGCTGATGATGCCTTTCCCGAATGCTAACTTGGCCATAATGGTGCTGTAGAGAGGTCGTAAAGTCCATCCCCTCCTCAACGTGGTACGACGGTGTCAACCATGTCTCGATAGCCGATCGTACATGGGCTAACGGGGCTATGGCGGTGGTGTCACCAGGGCGTGGTGGATTTCCGACCGGCAATCGGATCTCCTATAAAATACCACATGAGCCCGACGACGGCACCATGACTCGGCGTGTGTTCCCCGCCACAAAAGGGTTCAACAGCCACAGGATTACATGGACTCCTGGACAGTACCCCGTACTTCCGAATGGCGAATGAGCTCTCAACAGCCACCGGCAACCATGCAACTTACTGCTGCCTTGCAGACTGCGCTTGGATGTGCAAAGGCTAGAGGTGCGTCCTCGATCAAAAAGCCGAGTGGTGAGGGGACACCACTTGTACCAAATTCCCAAGAAACTCCATGAAATGTCATGGATCCGGCTTATCCTCCAAAAGGAGTCAGCCGCAGTAAATAATAAATAAATGTAGAGAGGTTTAGTTTGCCTCATTTCCTTGAGTTATCCTGATAGATTTATTCATAATAGCTAGGTATTCGCTCTCTCTCGCTCCTTCTAATAATTTGTCTTAAATATTATTTTTGTTCATTTATATACCTTTTTCACTCGCTATTGTTATATGGCAGTGAAACATTAGTCATTTTTGACTTTTGTATGGCTGGACATGATGATGATGGACTCAGTTTTTGGCTAAATCAGTGTATATTAGTTTAGATGCCTAGCTGACTAAGCAACTGTCTGGTCAACCAGTATCGTGTAATTTTATACTTCATTTTTAGAACGCTAACGGCTAATAATGTTTAACTATTTATCGTCGGACTAGACACCAAGAAACTATTTAGTTGATGTAGATTGTGTCTTATTTTAATCCCACGTTATGAGCGGTATGAAGATCATGTGAAGTTGTATTATAGGTAAATAGTTTGACTTTTAAGTGATTCTATTATTATGTTACCAGAGAATGGCGAAGAGAGAAAGAGAAATGCGTAGTTGATATTTAGTGATCTTAAGTGAATTTTTGGCTTACATGCTAAAATTTTGACTATATTCTTCAGTACTATGTTTTTTTAATTATTTGTATGGCGAAGTCATATAAGACAACAATCTTTTGCTATTCTCAGTCTCAAAATCATATTATTAATTCGTTACATTTTTTCTTCTAGGGGCCGGTACAGATGTTCTAGCCATATAGGGTAGATAGAATAAGCAGGAGTAGTATAGAAGTCCGACATTGAGGCCGAGGTGACAGTGAAGAAGACCAGAAATGCTCTCGACACTTTAAAACAAGATAAATACAGTCACTTGTTCGTGACATATTAACGCTATCTGAAAAATGTTTTCCCTTAATCGCGTCGTTGACGAAATGAAATCGAGCAATCAATTACCATTCTTTAAATTTGTTTATATTGGAAGTTAGTAGTCCATTCTGCCTTGAGAACAGTTTGTAATGTTTTCGGAAAACATTTGTAAGTCTCTAGATACTATAAATAAAGCCGATAATTCTTTTCAAGTAATTGTTGATCACGCGGGTGGTGATAAAATTATTTAAATGGTTATAAGATTAATATAACCTCTGACACACACACACACACACACATATATATATATATATATATATACATTAGTCAATATAAACTAAGTATTTTATAAGATTACAAAGACAATTTATCCATTAGATTTGGATGGGATTCGTGTTAACACCAAGCTCGCAAACAAGATTTCAATACTTAATTGCCAAGTCTACGTCCTCGGATAGGGACAGCCATTCTAGTCTTAATTGGTTCACTGGACCTACCGTTGACGGAAATGTCCGCAGGATGGAATTCAGACATGGACGATGTGCGTGTGTAAGAGAGGGAGACAAAATAAAAGAGACTCACTTTGCCGTTGAAACAAACTCCGATAAATCGTTGCCAAGCTCTTCGACTTGTTCCAACGTTTTGGCTTCTCCAGTAGACTGAAGGCCAATAACAACACACTGTTTACAAATATATAAGCAAATAATACAATTATTTTGCAGAAAAAATAATTTTGTTTATTGTGATTAAAATAAAAATAGTATATAAATACACTTTTTAAATGGATAATATTGCTTCTTCCTATTTTTATCCGTTATACCGAATATCAATAAAATCCACCACTTTTTAAAAAGATATTTCCACAAAAGTGAACACGATAACACGTTTATGATGTCAGAAACTCATTGAACATAAGTGGGTTATAAATTAAAATATTATAGTTAAAACGCCAAAAATAATTTTAAAATGCTTTACCACACAGAAGGACAAATAAAATCTCGAGTGAACAAAGAGAAGATTCATTTTACAAACGAAAGGAGGCATACTATTACAAGTGAGACGGCGGAAACCGTTTCGCCAAAACAACACATTCATGTGTCGATTTAACTCACGTAGTACGAATAAAATCAAAATTACAATTAAACAGAGAATGACTTCATATTCGCCTGTTCTTGAATATGTATCTAAAAACACGCATTCTGCTAGTCTTCCGTCGTAAAGAAAGACGACATTAAAACCAAATATGTTGTGGTGGCCCTTCCGCTGCAAAAAGGTTTATAGTAATCTCATTATTGCTAATTTACATTTCATCTTCTTCAGTATGTATACCGTACAATAAAATAGCATTCGTATCATTTTTTAAATGCTAAGGCTTACCTAATTATTTTGACTTGTTTGTTTAAACTTATACGTGAGAAAACTATTAAGGAAATTAAGGAAAAATCCACCAAGTAAAAGTGGTAGTTTTCTCACAGAATAAAAATAAATTGATTTTTTATCGATAGAAAAAAATACACAAAGATATCATTTCAGTACTTCTAAATAGAAACCTAACTAACCATCATTGCGCTTGTTACAATGAATGCCTCACAACTATTTATATCAAGGTTGCGATCTTGATATAAACGCCTATCCCCTTATGTACAAAAAAATGTCAGTAAATACTAAACGATATCTAATGTAGTAGAGCGGTTTCGCCTTTATTAGTAACTCATCATATTCTATTCAAAATTTGCCGCGGAATGGGTGCGAACCTGGGCTCTATTGCTTCGAATCTGTGGCTCGAAACGTTGAGCCGCCATGCTGCATAAAACAGATATTGCGAACAGATAATATTCGTTGCCTCGATCGGCCGTCAATTTAAATAACAAAACTATATTCATAGTATTCATATTATATAACGGTTAGATACTGTTTGTTGCGGAGTAGTAATATATATGCTATTTCGTATTATATGCTCCGCACCTAGTAACAAAAAAGTTCAAATATAACAGATGAATAAATAAAAGAAAGCATGAACGGAAAGTGCTTACTGGAAACTCGACAGGAGCCGTTATTAAGACTTTTATCCATTATATATTTCGATGAGGATGTGAGAGAAAAAAGGACTGTACAATCTCTTATACGAATGTGTGAACCAGCAGTAGTGAAGCCAACTTAATATAAAGGTCTTGACAACGCGAATTCAAGGGCAATTCATCATCATCATCATTTATATATATATATATATATATATATAGAGAGAGTATATATAAATATATATATATATATATATATATATATATATAAACATATATATATATAAACATATATAGAAGTATATATATATATATATATATATATATATATATAAACATATATATACAGAATTTGTAAAGGGTACCAACACTATGGCTGTGTCAGTACCGATAACAACATTAGTGTATAGAAATGTTACATGGTATTAACACAATGGTTGCTGAATCGGCAAACGGTACCAACACAATGGATTTCAATGTCACTTTTCAGTATCATAATGTTGGTACCGGCTACTGACACAATAGCCAGTATTGGTACCCTTGCCAGATTCGGGATAGTGAGTTAGATTTGAAGTCGCATTTACAAAAACGGTATATAAAGTTAGCTTCACTACATTCCTCAACAAAATATATAGTTGTTAATGGGCGTAATACAGGCTGCTACGGATGAGTCGCCAGTAAGAACGAAACGAATGTGCACGATATTATACTTTCCTTACATGCTGTCTTTGGTTTATCCTTGTGGTCAGATTTGGACACATTTTAGGATGTGAGCAACACCTAATACAAAATTTACATCTATAGTAATATTTTCATGTGCAAAAATAAAACGAACCGGTTTATTCTAATATTCTTCACGTGTCAACAAATGAATATCTTTAATTCCTTTTTTTATCCAAAAATACGTAACTGTAATGCACAAGGACAATTTTTAATAGACAACATAAGTATTCGAATGAAACGGAACATTATACCACAAAAATTATATATGACATACGCTGTAAACAAATAATGATAAACGAGACGTAAGAAACTCGCTTTTCCTGTTGTCTTTTGATTTAATAATTGAACTTTTACATCGAATCGAAGTCATGCATCATAACAAGATATAGCTAATAAGAAAAGTATTAGTTTTAAAATTACAACTAAAGCAATTTTTGTCCAACAGGACGACTTTGTTCCGTATCTGAAGTTCTTTAGTTCAGAAATTTTGTAAATTACAAGTTATCTACATCAATTGTCCTCTTATCCAACCAACAATGAAAAATCAAAACAACAAGTAAAATAATGCACTTAATATGGTTAATTTAAATTTTTGAATAATATGGCGTTGTATCTGTAATAGTATATAGCCTACTCATAAAAATGAATATACTCCACAAAATGTTAAATGAAGAAAATAAAGGAAGGGGCTAGGGTTAGGGAAAAATATAAGATTGTAAAAGTAAGTGGCAAACAATTGTCAAGATAAATTAAATTAAGTTTTACCAATTTTGTTGTTCGCGTACGACTACCAAACGAGATTAATTTAAGATCAAGTTTTCACTGAATGACGTACTGTATCAGAAATATTAAATTGTTGACTTAAATGCAACATTATGTTCACACTTATTATAATCAAGGTTGCGGTCTTGATATAAACACCTGACCCATTAATTACTTACAGGATATCCTGTCCGCGGCAAATTCTGGCCAGTACTTGATGAGTTCCCAATAAGGACGAAACCGGTCTACTGGATGAATTGCCTTTTCTACACTATACAATTCTTAGTTTATACTGTCATATGTAAGTAATTAATGGGTCAGGTGTTTATATCAAGACCGCAACCTTGATTATAATAATTGTTATCACCACTCGCGCAACCAATGTTCGTTTAATTATGTTCACACTGTTTTACATGAATTGGAACCTAAGTTTTATATGAGATTTCATATATTCCTGAGGCCATGACAGCGAAAACTTACATTGCCTTTGGCGATTTCATCCTTTGTCATTTCGACGCAGACATCTATTTTGGCAGCTATACACAGATATTTGAAAAACCGTTGATGTGCGGACCAAAATTGGCCCCACATGGTCTTTTTGAATCGATCGTTCACATTAAGCAACCGACAGGCCTCGGAGTAAAACCTGTATGCGTAAACCCACTAATGGGTAAAACAATTAATCATAAAATAATAGGGTGAATTAAGCTTCGATGAATTTTTCGTTTTAGTGCGTGCACATGAATGCAATTCTGTGTTTACTGAAAATTTTTAAAAAATGAACTGATTTTTAAAATTTTTTGTATAAAACGAACATTGTATAAAAATAAAGTAATTCTCAATTACTTTTAGAACTAAAAAATAACTAAACTCTGATATATTGATGAAAATCGAAACATTACTGTTCAAAAGCGTTGTAATAATTTTTCTATATTACCGGTGCCAAACTGCACGTAAGGAAGAAAGAGACTCGATGCTAATTTTTGAGTACCACAGAATCCTTGTCATTGTAAGCCAAGTGGACATAGAGTTACATTTGCTTATCCTCACATAGCTAATCGGAGAGGCGTGGTTAATTCACTTTGATGGTATCATTATCAAGTGGAATAATTTTAAGAGATACATAAAACTGTATTAGAGGCGTCTAATAATAAATATAATTGTAATCAACGTCGCGATAATCTGAAGATTACCATACTTCTGCAGTTCCAGCCATCCTTCGAAATAACCTCGATGACCTATCCCGCAGGATTTTCCAGTGGTTTGTAGATGTTTCGTAACCAACGGAGTTGGTGCTCGTTAGCGATAACACACCGCAGAGCGGAAAATGTTACTTGTCGACTCCTAAATTTTATCCTAGATTAATGCCCTTGACGCTTAGTCAGCAATGATCTAAACTAAATCGAACTAATTGAGCAGTTCTCGTGACACATCTAGGCTGCAATATTTACCAAACCGAACAAGTCATTGAAGGGCGACTAGAGAATCACAAGCAAGCCAACACTAGAAATAGGCGAACTTTTTTCTTGCAAAGTCCACAAATATATTTGAAAATTATGAAGTTTACAAGGATCTCTAAGTGGCGGAACAGCATCTCCTCCCGTTTTGTATAACTAATTACCAAATTGGCCTGTGGGATAGATAGAATTAACATGAATGAAATCTTTGGTTCGTAACATTTAGTGACTTACAAATCGATAATATATATGTATAGAAAAAAATTGCAAATAATAATTGTTCACGAATTCCCAATTTATTTGTTAGTGTGCAATGTTTTAATATGACTAATAATTCATGCAATTCTGCTAAATTTACTTTAGAAAAACTTCATTTAGTTTCGTTTTTCTGCTCATGAGATATGATCTTTTTTTAAAAATAAATCACAATTAAGTGATAAAAAATTATCATTTGAATGCATATCACTACCTTTGATAATAAAACAGACATTTGACTAAAAAATAAACCCCTACATTTTCTGTTATTAAAAATGCTGTAAAAGCTCTGATCTTCCATGCAGTAAATTGTTCTGATTCTAGAATCACACAGTATGCCAATATAAGATGTTAAAAGCCTTCGTTTATCATAATTGAATAATATTCAGAACAAATCTAACTCGAAAATTAATTAATCTACAAGACCATGGTTTTCTGTAGTGCACCTCAAACAATCAATAAACCGCTTAGATATTGTCTTTGACAAAAAGGCTACTGAATCAATAGTCAAAGACGAAGTTTTAATTGGTTAGCCATTTAATCTTCAAATAATTTTGTCAATAGATGCTAGAAATACTGAATGTACATTATTGCATATGTTCTTTTGTTTTAATAAAAACCGTCGAAACGAATATAACCAACTGTGCATATAAAGGCTAATATTGAAGATTTATGCAGATTACCTTCCGCTAGTTATTCAAGAATGAAAAAAGATAGGCGTTAAATCGTTCCTTAAGGCTATAAATTTTATATCAAGGATGCTGAGTTGCTGTCACTTATTTTTACCTGCAGCGTTAAACAACCATGATTTACCGCCGCAGAATTATGAAATTTGTAGTGCTTTTGAATTTCGAGCTTTTGCAAAATGCAGAGTATCGTTCCAATATACAAAAATGCGCATATCAACATAGCTTTCAAAGAAAAATAAAACATTAAGAGCGTAAATGAGATCGTCAATTATTTACGAGCATAACCTTTGGTTCAGGTGCAATGCCATAATATGTCTTAATCATTAACATCGATCTGTCTTTTACACACAGCACTTCATAAATCGCACACTCCTTTCTGTAATTGCATTTGACAAAACAAAGTCTGGTGAATATATGTGCGAGGTTAAACTCATACTTCTGCATCCAAAAAGGCGTTTTCACTTTTTGAGTTGGCACAGGCGTGTAGATTGCCTTGTTTAATTCTATTTATTAGCCGTCTGGTTGTTTGAAAATCATAAGCATGTATATTGTTACTTAAAATGTAAGATCGAACATAATTATATTTAAATACTGGTTAAGACGAATGTCCCAGCATAAACATGACGCGTAATTTAGCTACATTTAATGGGTACTTGGGCCGTCAATTCGTGTATTTTTGTTATGGGAAAAACGTATCCATATAATAAAACTTTCAAGTATCTTGTTTTCATCTTCAACACACGTCGGTTCATTATAAATTCCCTCGATAATTTGTCCAGGGTAGCCCTCAAACACAAAATTATTTTTTTCGATAATATATTCATTGTGGAAATTGTGAATAATAATATTGAAATGACACAAACAACTGTAGTCAAAACGCTGTGCATGCTAAGGTTAATTATATTATATTTTACTTTTCAAATAAGCACAAATATCTTTTTAAAACATATCCGATAAAGTAGCATAATTGTTATCTTCATGTAATTATAATGAGTTTTCCTGAGCTTTGAAGAAAGTATTGTAAATGTGACCTGGATTTAAGAACAAATCGAACTTGTTGAAAATAATTCATAGACTGAAAAACTGGTATCATTTGTGATGTGCTCTCAAGATTTCATAAAAAATTCTTTACTAACATTGAGATAGGTGGCTTCCCATGGGGAAATCATCCACGTATTCAAGACGCATCCATTGTGCATTACAAAACAACAGGGTTCAGATCCAGGGTAGGAAATATATTCTGACAATATATTTCACTGTTAAATACTGTTTGTTGCGGAGAACTATTAAATATGCAAGTATGTATTAGGTGTCGCGAACCTAGCAACAAATTAGTTCAGTTGTGACCAGAAGGATAAACCAAAGACAGTATGAACGGAAAGTATAATCTCATGAACATTCGTTTCGAGCTTACTGGCGACTCATCTGTAGGAGTCGGTATTACGCCCTTTAATATATTGTAGTTAAAGTGCGTAATACCGGCTTCAACTTATGAGTCGCCAGTAAGCACGAAACGAATGTGCATGAGATTATACTTTCCGTTTATGCTACTTTTGGTTTATACCTGCAAATATAGTTCAGTCAGAATTGAGCATTTGCAACCAAAAGATGTCATTATCTTAGTTTTCAGTTATATCTTAAATTATTTTCAAAAACTCAATTGAGGCAGTAATCGGGAAATTCCTCTGTAGTTCAAGCAACGATTCACGTATGCGAAATAACCGTATAGCTATTTCAATACTAATAATATTGGCATCACAGGAAACTTATTTTATTTTCAGGCAACCAGGGTATTTTTAGGGTAGATAATCTGACGAACCTGAGCTTCCGCAGAATGACATTAATTATCCAAGTCATTTAAGATCATAATTCCATTTATTACATTGTACTGTGTGTCATCAGAAGCCTGATGAACGTGCTAGAAATGAAGTACAGAGACCTTGTTAATCAACCACGATGAGATCGCACCTCATTTACAGTGCTCAGTACGAATGACGTGGAAGCCTTCGGAGTGAAGGTAAGAATCAGCATCCAGACAACACGAAGACGAATACGTACTTGGAAATAAGGCTCAATCCGATCTTTGGGGAACTGATAATTAAAATCTGCCCCTCACGAAAAAACCGTGGTTACTCAAAATGTGAAGATCAAAATCGAGTGTACCTAGTGTATCGGACATGCTAAGTTATGTTGCAAAGCGATGTTTAAAATTCTAACCAGCTATTTTTGCAGAAAATGGCTGCGAATTGAGAGGAAAAAGAATAAAACGTGTTGAATAATCGATATTAACAAAAAAACATATGCTTAATAAAAGAAAAAAGAGGAAAATAATATAATAGGAAAAAAGAATTACCCATGGGCCAGAGGAATGGAATTCATCTATTAGACAGAATTTAAATTACTTTTACTAACAGTAGTCAAGATAAAAACGTAAAAATAGAAAGTGGTGTCTTTTGATGCGACGTCTGTGTTTACAAATGTTCCGATTGAGGATTTTTTTAAATTTCCATTAATCAACACGGTCTACAAAATTAGTCTTCATAATAACGCAGGTGATACGCCTGTAAACGAAACATCGATTCCATAAACCCAAAAAGACTAGTAATACATAGGCATTTGTAAAAAACTTCATTAGTTTAGTTTCAAAGTGGTTTAAATTAACGGTAAACGTAACGTAGTTTTGCGTGCCCGAAAAATATGCACCAAAATGACCAATCCTGATAAATTTTCAACTAACAGAAGCATATATTCGTTTTACATATTACTCAATAAACTTGAGCCTCCTAACACTTAGATATGTGACAGTTGAGCAAAAGTCACTGGATATATTGAAACGCATCGTGTCGAAATATGTAGAAAGCAAAATCAATCAACTATAGCGGTATGTACCTATTTAGTATTATGTATATCTAGTTAATATTCATGCAACAACCAAATAAGTAAAATAACGCAGTGCATTGTAGCGCGCATAAGTAATGAAAAGCCAATTATTACCAGCATGCAGTAAAAACGAACTTTAAATTCTATTTATTTTTTAAACAAAACCTACCAAGTCTGCAGACTGATTGTATACGTTGATGAAACGTTCATTATTGATATTTACATCCTCGATTGCCACACCATGTATTTTGAAACTGACTCCTTTGAAACTCAACTGGCGGGCAATATACATACCGCGCAACTTCATGTCCATAGCAACTAACTCCATGGCCCCAACTCCACGTCTTTCGAGAGTCTGAATAAAAGCATTAAACGTTCGAAATGGAGTACCCTCGCCCCACAATCCCAAGCGTGTCATATAGGCCATGTTGCGAGGTTCGGTGGCACCAGTCGCACTAGCGTATACAACCCGAGCGTTAGGAAGACGATTTTGCAATTCTAAAACAGTCAGACCAGTTTTCGTCGGCTTCTGAGAGCCACTTGGTGTCAAGTTCTTAGCACGATGACACTCGTCAAAAATAATCTTTCACATGAGCGTTAAAGAAGGCATTGAAAATGTTTAAAACAAACCGATGTTAAATGTGTTGTGTATAAAATTATTTATGTTTTGCCAGAACAAAAAGTATGTAAATGACCAACATAATGCCATTTTGCAAGCATACAGTTGAAATCAAGTTGAATATTTTTACTGTAATGTAAAAATAGGAAAATAAACTAATATCAGATATATATATATTCATTGTACCCTTTTTATGTGCAAAAACAAAAAGAAATTTTATCAGATATAAGAAAATTTTTCTTTCGCATGGTCTTCTCAAATATCTACTCATGAACATATCTTTATATATAAATTGGAAAGCAAAACAAGATAGAAATACGTGAACAAAGCGAGTGTGAAAAATAGAAACCAACTCGCTTGTTCATCAAAATTTTCATAGAGATATTTCATGAAATATTGAAGACATGCAAAAAAACTGAAATTCTTATTTAACATAAAACACTAATCATAAAATCGCATTTCAAGAATATATATATATATATATATATATATATATATAATTGCAAAAATCGAGCTAAATAGATCGTCAACCGATCAAGTATAAATGTTGAAAGATTGATAAATTCACTGCCTTATCACAAGATATATGCGAGAAATCAAAGAAACTTTGTTCTAAATACTAATAAAGAAATCGGTGTATTTTGTCGTAATTTCACGCATGAATATATCAAATCTGAAATACACAAATGATTTAAAATTTAGGATTCTATTTTTCAGACCATCGAAATCATATAAATGAGAGCACAAGTAACCTATTCAATGAAGTTCGAGGTTGGTCTATTTATAATACGAATTGGCACATTTAATGTTTTCATGCATTAAATTAGAAAGATCCTATAACATAACGCTTATAATAACATCTTCCGGTCAAATGAATGTATTTCGTTGAATTTTTTAATATTTTATTTCTACCTACATAAAAAGCATTTAACCTGCAACATTGATCTATTTTGCTTTAAAGTCTAGATATTTTAATCTTATTTTATATGAGAAGATTAACCCATGCAATTATATAGTCTTAACACGATTATCCAAAGGAAAGAGCCCAGAGTTCTGGTTTTAAATAGTTTACGCGGGCGAAAGAATAATGATTTGAAATGAAAATTTGTCTCAAACCTTTAACACATTATATCCTGCATTTAACTCAACAGTATCCAATAACAGATTTTTATCATAATTAACTATTTGTGAGCAATTAAAGTTGAGGTGTTGTGATCAAGGAAGCTGTATTGCTAAAGTTGTCTTGCCCTAATGCGGACTTGGACATAACGATGTTGTTGCGAGGATTATATTATCACAGGAACTACTGTCTCTATCTCTCGCAAATCTCACAAATAATTTGTCTAAATTACTATTTCTGTTACTGATATTTTTCGCTTCTTATGGTTATTTGACAATGCAACATTAATCACGGTTAGCTTTTGTATGACTGGGTATGATGATGAAGATGACTAAGTATCAGATTTAGCGAACAACAATAGCGCCAAGAAAATTGTTCTTCGATACCATTAGGATTGATGTGGTAGACTGGGGGAAAGATAAGTACGCGGTGTTACACAACAAAACTGTCTTATATAAAACGCCCGTCCACTTATGGCAATCAGCAATAAACAATATAAACCAAGTTGAGGAAGCCCACTTTCAATAGCCATTCCAAAGTAATAGTTTTAATAATTCAAAAAACTGACTAAGACGCTATATAATCAGAGGATGCGTATTGGGCGTGCGTTGAAATACAGATTAGTGTTGTATAAACGTCATTTATGACAAGTTTTGCAAACCCCGAACTGCGATATTAGTTTAATTTTCAGTTTGGAAAAAACTTTCTTTGTTTTTGTATTTTTTTAAAGAATTTTAAGCTTTATCTGTTAAATTTCAACCGAGGATATATACATTCGTAAGTTGTTTAGTTTATATGCTAAAACTCATTATCGTTGATTTGTATGCCTTATTCCTTTCTTAGTAATTGCAAGCATTATTGACATTTTAGAACGCGCATTTTAAATATTATTTCACGGAAATAGGTTTTTGTTTAGCACCATCATCATAATTCATGCCCAGTCATACTGATTAGTCGCTAGTAGGCACCTAACGAATGTGCACGAGATATTACTTTCCATTCATGCTGTCTTTCATTTATCCTTTTGGTCATATTTGAAATAATTTGTTACAAGGTGCGCCACACCTAATACCCAATTTCATATATATTATTTATCTATCTATCTAATATTCATCATTGTTACCTTATTACCCTGGGAGAGCAACCACTAGTACTGATAATTTTTCGCAGGGTATTTCATTCTTTCTATCTTTTATATCTGTTAAAATATTACATCTTATTGTCATTCATTTTGATGTACTAATTTTCATCAATGTGTAGAAACAACTCGTTTTGCTAATGATTAAAGATTGCATTTATCAAACGTTGTTTAAAACTATTTAAGTTGGTATGTTTAAGCGTACCGCAAAAAATAGGTTGTTTACAGGAATCTTTTCAATTAGAGAAAAATATCGAGCCTATTTTCCGGATGATAAAATTCTATTGTATTAGATTATACCTTCCGTTCATGCTGACTAGTCAAACTAATTTGTTACTAGGTGCGCAACACGTAATACACAATTCCGTATATATTAATTCTCCGCAACAGTATCAAACTGTATCAGAGGTTGTAGAAGGCTATAGAATAACTTTAGCACGCATTATTAAGATGGCGTTTATAAGCATGGCATAAACCATCCATGCTGAGGAATAAAACGTAGTAGAAAAATGTGTTCAGATAAGATTATCTTTGTCGCTTCCAGTTTCTAATATATTCGTGCACTATTCATAGAAGCAATTATATATACACCTCCCATGCCAAATTTGTCTTTTTGCACAGTTTGATGACATCTTAATAACTTGAGGTCATGTTTATGATAATCTAGATGGATCTAAATAGTTAACGGAATATGTAAACTTAAGTTGTCTATAGAGAAGTTGTCAGCATTAAGCTATCGTTCCTTGATGTTAAATTTAAGAGATGAATATAGGATTATGGTTAGTCCATATTCAAGTATTGATAGAACGATATCAGACATGTACATGATTTTCATTTTTTCCGCCTTTTGCTTGTGCGCGACAATTGGTAGCACTCCTAGGTAGGTAAAATCTTGAATCATTTTTATTTCCAACTGCACATTTTGTGTCTGGCATTGATTGATGGGTTCTCATTTGTCATTTCATTACGATACCGCCCATGACCTGCTTGTCTGAAAATGACGTTGGAATCAGATTTTCCGAAATTTTGAGACTTCATTCCAGTCCCATCTTTAGGGTGGACACCATACTCACAGGAAAATAACAAATTTTGGCAAGTGTGATCCTGTTTTATCCTGTGAATATGGTGTCCACTATGAAGATGGGACTGGAATCAAATCTCTAAAATTCGGAAAATCTGGTTCCGTCATCTTCAGAAAAGCAGCTCACGGGCGGCATCATAGTGAAGGAACAAGTGAGAACCAATCAATCAAGGACAAATACCAACTTTTCACTTTGAAAATTAAAGAATTCAAGATTTTACCGATCTAGGAGTACTGGCAATTGTCCCGAATAAGCAAAATGTGGAAAGATGCAATTAAAAACAGCGCTGCGCAAAGTACAAAATTTAAGCATGTACAAGATATGAAAAATACGAAAACATACACGCCCTAAAAAGTCTGCTAGTAGACTAAAATAGGAAAATTTGCCTCTGATTACTTCAGAAGTATACAAAATCTGTGCAAGGATTGCATTCTTGTGTCAAGTAGTACAGAAAATCATTAACGGTTGCGTAGCGCTTGAGGGAGACAAGAGCGATGAATCTCGATCAACAACATTCATTTGAATACTCATTAGTAAATATCAGTAAAAAGGACAACCACGTCAGTCACGACCAGTCATTATAAAGCAAATACTACGCCATTAAGGAAAAATAAATCAACTATAAGAATAAGAATAAGATGCATCTTGTAGAAAGATTAACCGAAAATTTGTAAGTTTAAAGTATTACAGAAAAATGTGTCCTGGGTCAAACGCAGCCGTGAAAATTCTAATTACTAGTCTTGCGTGGTCAATTGCATTTGCTATCTTATGAAAATTTTAGTCTATATGCTGGCAATACCCAATCAGTATGCCAGAAATATTCTCTAGATTAGTGAAAGAACCGTGACACGTGATCAAGAATCCGATATTGCGAATGTGCAATCAGTCGATGAAGCGAACGAAATCCACAACCTCATTCACATAACTGTATTATGATAATATGTCTAATTGATGGCCATGATATATGATTAGTTTTAAATGAAAAGATTTATGAAATAGTAGTTATAGCCTATACAAGAAGTCAGTTTGTTAACTACAAAGGGGAAAATGATAACCGATTCACTTTAAAATCCAACACCAATCACTAAATGAAATGAATATACAATGAAGACCATACGTTCCGCAGATCCAAAAATAACTTATAGACGGGAAAAATTAATAAATCGGTAGCTCTGAAGTATATATAATAAGCAGAAAAAAATTATCACCGAAAAATAAATAACTATCATGTTAACATAAATACGCGACGACACGTTTAACAATCATGGACTGCGCGAGTGATGAAATTTTATTGAATATTGCACAAAAAGAACGTGTTCACACACTTCTTTGTTTTATCAAATAGGTTTAAAAAAGTATGCACTAGAGTAAGCATATGAAGCCGTAGTTTCATAGAGAGAAAACTAAAACAAAATGTAGTTTAATAACGTTTGTATAACCATTTTTATAAATGGTCACTTACAACACCATCAAAGTCTTTTCCACACCAGTGAATCAACTGCTTCAATCGTGTTTTGTATTTAGCTTTGGTGCTACCTTGACTCTCACCAATTAAAGAAGAGTATGTAGAGAAGATGACGCCTTTCTTAACGCGGCCATTTGTCTTGCCTGAGATGCGTGCGTACTTAAACTGAATCCAAAAACGGGTTTAGAGAAAACAAATTAATGAAAGCCATTATAATAATTTGTGGTTAGATTAATTTTATTATGCAAATAATAAAAAACGATATGCAGTCGAGAATTTTAGGCTAGTCTAAAACAATAGCAAAGACTTCAAATAAACAACAATATAATATTTTCAAATTAATTTATAAATTACTATAAGATTTAAATGAAATGAATCTATGAGAAGAAAAATCATTTATTCGACAAAGCACGGAATTATATCCAAAAAATGAACGTTTATAACGGAAAAGTGCATCTATTATCTGCCAATAATGTTTATAAATCAATACTGCGACAGGTAGCTTATGTATTTCCATCTGAATTATATCCTCCCCTTATAAATCACTCGTTAACTATTTTTGTGCTAAATTTCCTTATTATCGCTTTTCATTTTGGGCATATGTATTTTCCATTTTTTATGATTATACAGCAATGAAAAATTAGTTAATAAGTCTTTTTGTATTGCGGTCAGTGATGATGAATCACGTAATACAAATATAGGTATAGAATGATGAACTAAAAAGTTAAAACCCCTCGAAAGTGCATCTATTATCTGCCAATAATGTTTATAAATCGATACTGCGAAAACCACAGATGTATTTTGGTGGTCCCTTAACTTAAAATTGACTTAATCATAATGGCGGGTGTAGAGATATAGGTTGCTTCATTATGTATTTCCATCTTAATTAGATCCTCCCCTTAAAAATCACTCGTTAACGATCTTTTGTGTTAACTTTTATTATTATCGCTTTTCATATTGGGCATATGGAATTCAATTTTTTATGATTATACCGCAATCAGTTAATAAGTATTTTGGTATTGCGATCAGTGATGATGAATCATGTAATAAAAATATATGTAAAGAATTATGAACTAAAATATTAAAAACCCTCGAATAAAATGACATTCAAACGAACACATTTAAATAAAATACAAGCGAAAATATTTCGAAGAATTTATAATACTGACCTTGTTCAGCGAGTGAACCTTCATTTTTGAAAGCCCTATATCTCGCAGGTCGCGCTCAGCATCAACTCGCAAATCATTGCTAACTGAAAGCCAGATGGCCTTCTTTCTTTTGCGAAGGTAGTTTTCAAAGAGAATGCCTGCAATTGTGCGACCCTTGCCAACACCAGCACCATCGCCTAAAGAAACAAAACAGGTATTATAAGCAATATAATACATCGAAACGCATGGTATACATAGGAAGTTTAATCGACATCCGTCTTGAATACAAAAACAATGCTTAAAACTAAATTATACACAGACAAAGTATGAGCTTTATCGCATTTAATATTTACTTATTATTATAAATGCTAGGTATGATCACCTTCGTAGGTCTTGAAAGAACCATGTTGCGCGACAGGGAGTAGATTAATGACCTAACCATTGTTGTACCCAACAAACTGTTTGCATCTAACGTCTTCAATTTAACTCCGGTTATTTCGTCTTCCGGTTTCGGATGTGCTTTTGTTAAAAAGACTATCGAAGCCGGAAATCGAAATATCTGGAGTCAAATTGAAGATGATGGGTGCGAAAACCTTGTTTGGTACAAGGATCTGGTAAACTGTGTAGGCTGTTTAAATTATACGGTTATGGTTAGGTAAAATTTTTAATGTGCTACAAACATGCATCCGACGTTTATGCATACGTCAATGAGAATAAATAACATTTTACACAAAAACATCATTATTCGGACGAAAAAAATACAGAATATTTGAATTAAGTTTCAGACGTACACAATACCGATTCCGTTTGAAACCAGGCGCACAACGGCACAACTACCAACAATCGCACATACCGACGAGTTTCAACAAGCCATGATTATCATCATAATACAACGTCAAAGAGACTAACGAGAAAATAAATGATATATATATATATATATATATATATATATATATATATATGCCAGTCTGAAATAGGGTTCACACAAATTAGTCTCTCATACAATGTAATTAAGTGAAGTAACAGCATCACAATCTGTTCAATCTCGATCAAAACTCTACTTCAATTTTCACCAGAACGTGCAAATAATGGTAATTTGCAAATCTTTGCGACTTATCAAAAAGTGAATTGTTGTTTAGCTAAAGTCTGTCAACTTAATTTAAGTAATTTATATAACTAAGCGCAAAAATGAACGATCATTTCAGATAATAATTTATATGAATATTGTGAGGGTGTCGATAAAGTTATATTTTTAATCCCATTGAAACTGCACAGCTAGCATTTCATGCAAGTACTGTCAGTGAGTGGGGACAGCAGTTCTGATTTTCAACGTAATATTACTTTAATTTTATACATGCCAATTAGTTCTCCGTCGTGCTATGATGACAATGTTATTTCGAAACGCGTTGATACACATGATTAGTGGAGGTTGTGCTTTAATGCGACAGAATAACAATAAAATTGGTGCCTCTAATTATATATTTAATGTAAAATGGCATATTTAATCATCTAAATCATGCTGAAATGAACATTGTATAAAATGGGAAGTACCTTTTATGAATTAGGCCCGCTAACTTTATAAATCATACATAAGCAGTTTTCTAAATTTTAGTCGCTATGATTCAAACCTGGATGAATGTAATTTCGTTGTATAACCCATCCTCTCACTTATGATCAGTAATTAAGATTATATGACTTGATTCAGTTTTTCCCATATAAACGCTCTACAGCCGGCTCGAAATGAAATTTCGAAATCACTATTAACAGATAAAAGTGAGAACCATGCACTTCCATATCTTTTTGCCTTATTTTTACTATGCATCGTGTAAAAGCGAATGTAAATTTCCCTACACTAATCAATAAATCTATTTCTTTACTCATGTTTTTGCATAGATCAGATATCGAAAATGAGTTTATTATCGAGTTAAAGTAGCTGATACACAGAACGAAAGCTATTCTCCATTGCGCCGGAATTAAGTGTATTTCAGTAGTCATGCAGTTTGCACATTCCTAAGCGTTAGTAAATGAGGTGTTGCGTATATCATTTGATATGGAATGGTGAATAGGCACATATGAACTTGGCCTTTAAACTGCTTTAGCACACATAAGCCCACAAGATCGATATATCCATTGATTTTATTAATTTTAAAAATATATAATGGGTTTGTGACTTATTTTATTAATGGGCGACCAGTAAGCATGACGTACAAACTTACATCGGGATATCCACCAGGACATTAAAAGGCATTTGGCCACGACTGTCATGCCTAATAACATGAAAATGTATTTCCGAACCAAACTATTGAATGCGTGTTAATAAATGTATGATATATAAGTACACCGATCCAGTCGTCGAACAACATAACAAAACTACCAGTTCGACGACTGGTTAAATACAATGGGATTGGTGTTTAATTCAAACTCGCAAACTTGATTTAAAGAATTGTTACAACCATCCGCACAATCAATTATTGTTAAATTGTATTGCCTATATATAATTACATGTTTATATTTCTATCTTAAATGAAAATCTCAGGTTAGAACTTCAGATTAATGCATTAGACACATGCTATGAATTGCTTTTAAATATTCCACTTTCAGAAATGGCTACTTAGATTATATATTCGGTATTTTTAATTATACCGGTGTACAATAATGCAAAAGAAAAAGGAGAAAGTGCTTGATTTAATCTTTATTACAAAATGGTAATTGCAGAGTTAAAAACACATTTTTTTAAAATTACCAATTAAAAAACCGGCACGTTGGCCATTCGGCAGGATACAATTGTGCCGTTGACTAGCATAAACGACAGCTTCTAATTGCAAAGCTGATAAATCACCTCTATCGATTACATGTTCGGGAATACACAGTTTGTAATGTATATCAGGCGGAGACACACTTGACAAAGAGCTAGACTCCACTACAGGATCAGGATGCTTAGAGCCAATAGATACTAAAACATATTAATAACGTAAAAGAAAATAGTTAAAAATATTATTTATGCGAGAAAGTTTCAAAATAATTAGCACAGTAGACAGATTAAAAGGAAACTCCACTGCTTTTAATAAATTCTTTTTTAAAAAAGCCTAATCCATCATAACACTTAAGACGTTACGCGTGAAGGGAATATTACACCAGAATAACATTATAGCCTGTATCACCAAACATTAACGTTCTGTAAACGGAAGTAGAAAGCGTAAATCTTTTAAACAAGTTAATTGAGCCCAGAAACATTCTTAAAGCAGACTTAAGAATATATCGTTTAAAAGAATGGAAAAAATGGCGAAGATAGACTAATCGAAATTAACTGATCTGCGTTTTAACTAACGAAGTACTGATTCTAGTAGTTTTATTTTTCAAAAATATTTCAACTGTCCTTATCAGCCGCCTTCTTCTGTTGGTCAGTTCTCACTAGTTTAACATTAATTCGTTTTGTAAAACCGGTGAAGATAGACCAATTGAAGGCGGCCAAAATATATTTGAAAAAGAAAACAACTGGAACCAGTACTGCGTTAGTCAAAACGTAGATCAGATAATTAAGAATATACTATTTGACTTAGGATTTAGCTGCACAATGCTTAATCATGATGCTTATTTGAAAATGAAAATGAGCTTAACTAAGGGGAATAAATCAAATGGACATTGCGTAAACCATCGACAAAATTAAAACAACAATTGTTCATTCTATGCGAAAGATAAGCAGAGCAATGTAAAATATCATTGAAAATCAAACATAAAATTAAATACATTTTTGTGATCGATTACTTGTCAAGTAGCCCTCAAATCATTGGTACAAAATGGTCAAAACGGATATGAAAATGCAACAGATGACAGCCCAGTGGTTCAACTGAGATGTATTTAGCTAATGAGACTATAATAATTGTTTTTAAGCTAAAAATATTATATGGCGAAATTCATTAGCCGACAAGACATAACTAACCAATCTCCTATCGGAAATCTGTTTACCGTTATACCCTTACATATACTAGGTTATTCCCTTCTCTTGGTTAATGGGAACACAGCACGCAGTGTTAAAGCAAACGATAATTAGTATAACACTATCCGATTGAGGGATTCTTGACTTGCCCCTACCGCAGCCCCAGCCGCGGATGTTAAATTTTATTTCTCGAATAGTATCCCAGCCAGCGCATTCGACGTTCCAAAACAGTCCTATGGTGACGAAACGTCTAAGAACCTTCGTTCAGAACTGATTGACTCATAAACTTTTCTCTTAAAAATGCTTCATGAAGCTTAGCTGTCAATGACCTTAACTATGTAGAATGAATAGATCGATTCATAAGACTGCGCAAGGGCTGACACAAATGGTGTGATGTATTTAATCTACACAGCATAAATCAAAACAGACAGTAAGATTAAACGAACATTGGTTGACTTGATGTTCTGTGATTGACGATCCAAGTGTTGCACAGTTTTAAAATGCGACTTATGAAAAGCTAACACGGCTAAAATCGAAACAGAAAAAGATTCTTTTTGTGATACCAGGGGATCCTAGGTAGAGGAAATACTTGAAAACCTTCAGTAGAACGCCATTTTGCACGATCTTTGGTAACGGATAAATAATGTCAACATCGACCCTTTTCTCGCTTTTAGCTTCAGGCCGTAAAATTTACAGACTGAGAACAAGTAATGCTTTTCTGAAGCTAGTATTCCTTTTCTGCCATCAGAAAAAACATCGTGGGCATATTTAACTTTAATAGCCTGGCCACAAACACAAATCTCCACTGCAAGGAGTGATACGGCCACCTCAGCAATGTCAGCATCAACAATATAACTAAACAGGGTGGGATCAATGAAAAAATCCTATTTGACGCCAAGCCAATCGCACAAGATTCAGAAACCCTTAGTACTGCGGATAAATCGAACAACTTTGGCATGTACACCATTATTTAGCAAACTCAATCTAAATTTACACACGAGGTGTAATCGACAGTAACTCAGTAGTACAGAAAGCAAATATAGTTAAAATTCATACGACACAGCATGGAATTAGTCCATTCAAGATCGAAATCCTATCTGAGCACGTTTCTCTGTCTTCGCAATTCCTGAGGATAATAACACTGATCACAGTCAATGCAACCAAAATAAATCTGACATCACGGCAACTTTTATCTTTATTGTGAATGGACACCACAATGGCGCTCTTCAATTGGTTTGTGAAGGATTTCTCACTTCAGCTTGTACAAATCATTCCGAGACTTCAACAACCATAAAAAATTTAGACATTCTATCGACTACGGAGGCTACCCGGATCTTCATGAAACCGCACGTATCAAGCACTTTATCAAAAATATTAGTTCCGATGACTCGTAAAAACTTTCAACAATCACTACATCCAAAACCACGTTGTCTGCAACATGAGACGGATCGTTAAGTTTTTGGAAGTGGTTGACAAGTTACGTTGCAGAAAATGATGGCGTTCGTAATCAATTTGCAGAATTACCACAAATAAAAACACAGGTTTGTGCGAAAAATTTCAGTAAGTTTTGACGCTGTGATGCTAGCAAAAATAGTAAACTAGATAATATACTTTATCATAAGTAGAGGCTTGCTTAAGGACATCCTTAATAGCGCTCCATAGGCCAAACATGACTCTTTCATTTCCGTATAACCATAAGCCATTCATGACTATATGTGGGCTATAAAAGAACCCTAGATCGCCCGAAGCTGATGAACGATATCTGTCCAGCTGCCAGTGACCAAAGCTACATTCGACATCCGAAACACACCATTCGCGTCTGGTGCGCTCGCTCTCTCTAGACGTAAATAACCAGTTCTGTTTTGTTTTTCATATGAAGCGTCAAATTTGGTGTAAATGAGCGGTAACTAATGTCTGTATTTGCAGACAAACCAGGAAAATCATATACGTCCCCGAAGTGTACGGATATCGGGAGTCAAAACTATATGTCGCCTGGAATGAAATTTTATTTTTATTCTGGCGTATAAGAGTTACACGTGTTATATTTTATGTATCCTATTCCCTCACAAAAGAATCGTCGCCAGTATTCTTCTTGTATGTGAGCTCGACTTTTGTGGATAACAAATTACATATTAATGAAATGTTCTAAGTACGCGACTGCTAAATTTACTCTATGAGAAGCACACAATGAAATTGTTCATTCCTCAGATTCGCACAAAGCTTTCTACATTTGGTGCTCCACATTCAGACTCATCAACCGAAACTTGTTTTTGTTTTTCTCTGCAAAACTCAGTAGATTAAGCAATCTTCTCCATGTTCCTAATAGCCGTGAACACACTAGTACAATTTCTATTGCTGAATATGAATAGGATCTCGCTAGAGGAACATTTATTTTCGGATATAAGGACATTACAAACAGCGACTTGTAAAATCAAGTCTGTCAAATTGAAATTAAGTAAAAAAGTTGAACGTTTTATCATTAGTGTTCTTCCGCTACATTGAAATACCCTTTTGTCTGTTTAGTTTTACCTAGTTTACATAACCTAATTTCTGGTATTTTGATTGGGTCATTGTGTGATATTTACAAAATCAAGTCAGCAGACATTACATTGAACTACAGGTACGGAATGAAGAAATTATATTCAACAAATTTAAAAAAATCTTGCTAGCACCAAAGCTGTGGGAACTGGTTCTAAATCATACTAGATCTTACTTGGGAAATGCCTATACGATTTGACATATATAATCTACGAAGAGTTTGATAAAGATTATTCCACGACATTTAAAAATATCTTTATAACTCGGTGTGCTCAAGCAGAACAAGAAAGCTGACAAATACACAGTGATCAAAGGGTTCGCTTACTATAAAATTCATAAAAGGACATGATATAAATGAGCAATATTTGGAAATCCCTTCTGATGCAAAGGTTGATGGAAAACCGTAAGGTAAAATTATGTATGATGCTAAACTACCAATGACTGACTCGAACAGCCTGGTCCTTGGGCATCACATTTTCAAATAAATTTTGCGCATAAAAAGATCAAGTACAGCACTTAGGTTGACTGACCAGGACACACATATGCGCCATAATCACGAAGCGTTAAACAAATTCCTGACTATAAAAATAAAAAGCTTTATGCCAGACTACCGAAAGTCTCACATTCATGCATAATGTCATAAAATCGATTTTAATAAAAAACAATTTATTTATCGAAAAACGAGAATAACTGAAAACACCATATTTAAAAGTAGCAAATCAAAATGCAATAAATAGCCAATTACTGATAAAGTCTAATAGATATCGAATTTATGAGATTGATCCAAAAAACGAGATAATCAACAAATAATCACCACGTTAGCTATGAATAATATTAAGTTATTCAATGACAATACATTGAATTAAGGAAGCTAATTAACTACTACATCAACATATTATAACTGATACAACAAGCCGTATTACGTAGAAATTTTCACTTACTGCGCACCAAATCTGAATATATTCGCCAAATGACCACCATCGATTCCAAAAGTGGTCAGATGGCCTGTTACTTATGACTAACAAGTTTAATTCTCTCGTAGTCTTCTGGTGATTTATGCATTATTGGTCATCAACAGTCTTTAGATTATTAATATAAACCATTGGTTTATTGCAGGTTTGCTCTTATTTCATAGCAGCGTATGTGAAAAACGTTAACACCGTAACAAAGTATAATATGAGGCCGAAGCCCTATCACCGAAAAAAGTTCATGATTTCACTGGCTTCTCACCCACAAGGTTTACCACGCAACACATTGCGATAAGATTATGACTTTGTCGCTAAACTTAGGGTACAGGTAATTAAAAAAATAGTTTGTAGCTACAGCTATTCTTTGCTTTTTTAAACTGGTGAGGATGAACAAACTGAAGAAGACAGCCGAAATATTTCTGAAGAAAAAACTGGAATCATGACTGCAATAGTTAAAACGCAAATCAGATAACTCTTAGCCATTTTAAATTTAAATACACCTCCATTACTCGCGCAGTCTAGGCCTATTTTGGCATCTAAGCCATTGAAAAACACTAGGATATCTCACAGTCAAGTGCCAAAACTAATAGAATATTAAAGAATTCAAAACTAACAAAAGCAGTAATTATTAATTTGTTCTTAAACCTTCAAAACATGAGACGGTTTTTACGATAACCAAGCGCAGAGCAGTTTAAGTCATAAATGAATAACAGGTTTGATAGCCAACAGAGAACACAAGCTTCATACGAGAACCAGCAAAGATAATCGTAAGTCCACCGTGCATATAATGGTGTCTTTAATTCCGTGTCGCTTCGCTTTATCCTCATCAGCAACTATAACGAGTGTCATAAGTAAATTTAATCAGGATTGGAAGTATGTGAAGTCAAACAAAACTACAATATCGAAGAGTTGAGCATTTTAATATATAAAATACATGTCAATATGTATAAAACATATATATAAAATACAAACAACAGTGGAATTAAATACCTTATATATATAATAAATATTCGCATAGGTTATTCACTTTATATATGAACATATAGAATACATATACAATATGTATAAAAACATATATATATATATATATATATATATATATATAAAGCATATATAATATCTCTAATCCTATATATATATATATATATATATATATATATATATATATATATATATATACTCTCTCTCTCTATATACGTTTCAATATTTCTAATAAATTCTTATTTTTCTCTTTTCTCGCTGTTTTTTGACCAATTAATCAAATTGAATATTAATTTATTCACACCTTATATAAATATATAAAATACATATAAATATGTATAAAAACATATATATAAATATAAACAACAGTGTGAGTTAAATTGTCTAAATTTCTATGCAACAGGATTAGAAAATATTCTTATTTCTCAGATTATATTTTAAAGAATACATATCATTTTATTGACATTATTAGTAGATATACTTTGAATGATAATGATAGAATGGCTAGCCTGGGCGTTGTATCGATATATACTAATGTCCCTGTACAAGCAGCATTAGAAATAGAGATAATAGAAGGTAGTAAAATGATGTTAAGTAGTATTATGGAAATCTTAAATATTTGTATTTCCTCCACCTACTTTAGGTTCAGAAATGAATTTTATAAACAAGTTAAAGCTGTCCTTATGGGATAACCATTATCGGTCCGGTTGCTAACATTTTCATGCACTATTTTGAAAATAATCTGTTGTTAAAATTTCCTCTCAAGCCAAACTTGTATGTGAGATTTCTGGATGATATGTTTATAATCTGGAATCATGGTGATGAGTTAAATAAATTCCTCTAATTAGCCAATCAATTAGGTGAATTAAAGTTTACATTGGAAAAAGAGAATAATGATGAATTACCCTTTTTGGATGTGAAAATAAAACGGAATAGTTCCAGATTGGAAAGAGATATTTTTAGAAAAGAGACTTATTCAGGACTACTTCTTAATTTCTTATCAAATCACCCATATGGAATGAAAATAAGCATTCTTAAATCCATGATATTAAGAAGTCTTAGAATAGTGGATATAGAAAATAGAGATAAGGAAATGAGGAGATTAAAAGAAATATTCAAACTAAATGGCTATCCGTCAAGTATAATAGATAGATTATTAGATGAGATTTTACAGAGATTTAATAATAATATAATAAACAAAGTAAAGAAGGAAACAGAACCAGATAGGCACAAAATTATAGTATTACCTGATTCTAAATTGAGCAGGAAAATTAGAATAATAGCAGCTAAATACAATATTAAAACAGTTTTAAGACAATCGCTTACTATAGCCAATAAACTACCTAACCAAAAAGAAAGAGTAGAACCACTCGAGACATCAGGAGTATATGCGATACCTTGCAAAGAATGTAATCTCAGGTATATAGGCGAAACCATGCGACCTATAAAGGTTCGTAGAGGTGAACATAAGACAGCCTTCAAATATGGACACATTCAAAGATCAGACCTAGCTAGGCATTCGAAGGAAACGGGTCATGAAATAGACTGGGAAGGATGTAAACGCATCGCGTTATGCAACCGCAACAGATTAACTAGACTAATTAGAAAGTCAATTGAAATAAAATCAGGAAAAGGTGTAATGAATGTAACATCGGTAGAAAAATCATTGGGCCCAATATTTAATGAAGCATTTTCTACGGTCAGAAAACGGGAGGCTGCGGAACCTGAATTAAGTGGGAACCTAAGTAAAAAACCTCGATTACAGAGAACTGATTGCGAATGAACTGTACCAATATCAATTCCTATATACTTATCTTTTTCAATAATAATGTTCCAGAAGAGGGTATACAGATTTAGCAAGGGTTAGTAGATAGGACATTAGATTAGAGACATTTGACTCACACTGTTGCTTATATTTTATATATTTATGTAAGGTGTGAATATCTTAATAAATGAATAATACGTTGGTCCTAGAGAAGATATTCATGGTTAACAGCTATCAAGTATCCTTTTAAGAGGAACTCAAAATGTGGTAGATAGACGGATATATAGATAGGCCTATCTGTAGATAGATAGGTTTATTCTATATACATTTATATATATATATTTATATATATATATACATTAATCATTTTATACATTACCATTAAATTATATATATATAAAGGTGTTACGATATTATATTTAGATATATATGTATATAGGTATAATGAATTATTTTAGTGATATGAGCATATATTCTTATGCAGTTATTACTAGGAGTTGCATAACTTCGCAGTGTGCTTACGATTAGTTTTGAAATCCGTTAGTTGTCCATACTATCTCTACCTTTCTCTCTTTATTCTTTCACCTAAGCGTCGCTATGACATTCACTCTCCTTCCATCTAAGTAACTTGCTGCACAATATATGAGCTAATTTGTTACTATGTGCGCAATACCTCATACACCATTGTATACATTAGAGTTCCCGACTTTAAATTAAGTACAGTATATGGCAGTCAAGGTTTTGGTTTTATCAGTTTTGAATTTTGATTACCGTGACATAGTAGCAATACAGTTATAACAACAAAAAAAGGTTCGATACTGTCTCTCTCCCCTACAATATTTTGCACACGAGATGAGATTATGTATACCGGGAATTTGAGATAGTTGAGGTAAGGATTGGTCTGCTAATTACAAATAGTTATATATTGAGTTTAGTTCCTGAGACAAATTCTATGATTAAAACTAGTGTTGAGTCAAAAAATATAAATAGAATGATTTTGGAACGAAGTTACCACATTTGCTTAAATCTGCTATTTTGAGTATTGTGCTGTGTATAGTTGCCTGAGGATAGTGCTGGAAAGTAGGCACCGAAACGTCGCCAGTAAACAAAGATGCGATAGAATCGCATTTCCATTGGGACGAATACAAACTCAACCCGATCAAAGACAAAACAAAATTGGACATTGTGATCAATCGGATCTTTGTGAAACTGACCGTGCACAGCTACTACCCAGGTACGCAAAACGCGGCATTGGAATATATGAAGCTGACACTCCGACAAAACAATTTAAAGAATACAGCTTTAAACAGTAGAAGAAAGCAAATGCTGCACGAATCAGAATCAGAAATACGCTCAAGTAAATGAATAAGGACATTAAATTACTTTTAACATACAGAGGACGGGCGGTGAGTTATTCGAATTCTTATTATTTCATCGTCGATCACTTAGGTACTTTTGGTGGTGTAGCGCCTTTCAATAACCATTTACGTTTCTTTGAGGGGAATAAAAGGCAACTTTACTTTAGACTATTACGATTAGGTTCCTTGAGCAGGTAATTTTGAAATTTGTTTTATAATCCAATTTATTTTAATTTTAAATTTTTTACCATATTGAACCACTTTATCTTTGTTTAATTGAATTTTAGAAACTCTTAATTATATACTGTGAAAACTTTGTACCCGGGTATTCACAGCATCTTACCACCTCCTTACCTTGATATCACTCGTAATAACTTCATTTAGAAAAGTGTAAAAATAGGTCTTACGTGTGCAAATATAAATTGGAATTTATCATTTTAGTTTCACTTGAATGAGTGATACACGTGACACTAATTATATAACAGATTATTTGTCTTAAACAAACGCCCACACACAGACATAGCGTACGCTCATCTAGTGAATCGTCAGATATTGTTAAATTGCTGTCATTTCACTAGGATGAGTGTTCACGTGCAGTATCTAATAACTCATCAGTCTAAAACAAACGAGTACACATACACACATACATGGATTGAGCATTTATAGTAAGTCATCATTGTTTGTTATTCAATTACTGTAACTTCACTTCGATGAATATACACATGCAGACACACACTTACCTAATGCTTAAGAGATCTAACAATAGGTATAAATGACACAGTTTAAACTAAATTTTCCACTTGACATATTGGTTGTCAAATTATTTACGGGATGTGCTTTCCGTCGAGAAATTCTTCCAAAACCGGAAGTCGAATTTTTTTATTAATCAGGACTGTGGATGTAAACACCTTGTGGCGACCAACAAGGACAAGATAAATTGGTTATCGAACAGAAAAATCAAGAGGGCCGATCGGACAGAGCTATCCTCTTTTCTACAAGATGAATGTATCGCGCGTACCGAACACAACCAACTATAGCCAGTTGCTAAACAGACCAAAATGTACGCTTTATCACAGACGCACACGTAGGGCATTCCGTAATCCAAATGCGTTAATGACAAATTCGCCGACGCATAAGTTAGCGAAATGGTTGGCTACTCTAATAAAGCCTTGAGAAATCTATATGCAGCTTTAAAGATGCCTCTGAATTCGTTGAAAAAGTAGACAAAACATAAAAATCCATGGCTGCGCTTTAAAAAAAGCTTTCTCTCTCATTATGTCCGCCATAGTGTCACAAACTTTAAGCTGGGCGAAAGGAAGTTGGATAGATTAACGTATGTATGCTGTTCATTTAATCATTCCATTTTAGTGGTCAAATGTAGAAACAGAAATATAGTAGAGGAATGGGTTCGGCTTTAGACCGTATTATGCCCGATATGCTTGTCTGCCTATTGAAACGAAAGAACTTTGATTCCTTAAGTGAAGTGGATCTACATAACCTTTACGCTACTGATATACTAGTAGCCTCTGATAAACGTGCACATGCTGAAGAACTTCTTATTAAATTCAATGAATGGATATAAAATTGAAACAGAAAAACGTTTGATATTCAAGCTTCCAAAGATTTTTTGCTCAATCATAGAAGCGATGACACATTGTGCAGGTCAATCTCACGTAATAAAACACGGACAGCACGATAATTGTATTTTAACAGCTACTGTTCAATTATATGGTAAAAATCTTAGTTAAGGACATTAAGAACCCATTCCACTAGCTATTTGCAGTCTGAGTTTGGTGACGCGTGGAATACCCGTATCATCAACGGTTACAAACCGAATTTTATAGATAAATATAAATTTAGTGATAAAATATGTGGTGAATATATTTAGTTGATAAGAAACCGGTGTATATTCATTTCCAATACAATGGTTAAGAGGAAATGAAGCGCATAAAAGATGGCTTTTAATACAAAATTGCATTTAAATACTTCGTGGATCACTTAATTTTATTACATTCCCTTATGTCATTACATGACAGTTAAACATTAGTCACTTTTGGCTTTTGTATATCTCTGCATGATGAAACTTCTTTTAAAAGCGTGAAAAACAAAATTGCATTGCAATCGACGTCTAACGAAATTCAAAATGTTGCTGGACGAAATCATGTGGGCAGATTCAGTAGAAAAACGAATGTTGGTGTATTAAGGCACATACCAACTTGATTGGTTCAGAATAAGAATGACGTTGCATGTACGTCTATAACTTAACGCTTCGACTTATGAACCTGCAGAAATCTTAACAAAGCACTTTAATTGGTGTAATAATATGCTTACCTATCTTCAAGCAATTTTTAAAAATCGACGTTGTATAGAACTGTGCAAGCAAAGCAATTTGTTTGTGCACAGGCATTTGATTGGGAATATATATATATATATATATATATATATATATATATATATATTATATAGCAAAGGCAATTCATCCAGAAAACCGGTTTCGTCCTTATGTTAAATTCTTCAGCTGCTGTTCAGAATCTGTTGCTAACGAGACTCGTACCGGAACATAAATGCTTCAGTCAGGGATTCCATCCTATGCGCCACATGCGCCGCACACTAAATATAATATGAAGTCAAGTATCAACTAATGATTTCTGGTTAGCTATTCCTAATAGTGGGACCTATTTGGAATCTCTTAATACCTGAATTTCTAACTGGCCATCCTCGATATGCGGAAAAATTCTGAACAGTGTTTCAAGATTTCCAAGCATAGCTGGGCTTCCATTATTTGACAAGACACAGTCTAAGAACATAACAGTAATGCCTTTTATCAAGCCATTAACCACTAGTAACTCCAAATTACAATACATGCTCATTACCCAAGATTTTAACAATAAAAGGGTACGAATTAGTCTTTTAACCATCGACATAGCACGTGAAGCTGATAATGATGAACAAATAATTATACATATTTTATTAAATTCGGTTCCCAACTCATAAGATCAACTTCCTTGCAGGAGACATTATCTGACACACAAAATCCTTAAGGAGTTGTCACTTCACCAGCCTCAGCCATTTAAACCATTCATATCCTAAATTACATTAAATCGATAAATGGACCATTCGTATATCGCAGATATGTTCAAACTAAATACACAATATCGGGGCTTTCCATGAAATGAATAGTCACTACAAAACTGCCAAAACACAATGTGTTAGTTTGCAAAACAACTATCCAAGAATGATTATATTATTCTTTGAATAATAGAAACTAGCCCATTGGAAATAATCAGAGATTCTACATAGTCTCTGTTTCTAATTTAATTTTCTAATGTATTTCCCATCATCCGACTGAAGTCCTATTGTATCTAAAGCAAGACCACTATTAGTCACATTCCATCGTTCTCATAGATCGACAGCAACCTGTTCACAGAAGATGAAACCGCAATGAATGTATGATATTTAAAACCATATACGAAACTCTCACACATTGTAACTGAATGGAGACGTAGGCTGCATATCTATGCAACTAAAAATATAAATGTCTATCCGAATCAGAAATTACACAGCATATTCTAATTGCAGAATGGCTCTCATTAAACCTTCGGATAAGTACATATAGCTCGAAAAGTTTGTTATGCTAAATCATTTAGTTTTGTATCGCATCCATTGGGTTTTGGCGTCGAAGCTAACAAATAAATGCTTCAAGTTTTTCCATTTAAATTGGCAGTTGCTAAAGTAAGTGCTTACGTTCATTACAAAACTAATATGATTAATAGTGGAGTAATTACGTGTCACAGGACAGCCGCTTTTTCTCGGAAATGATTCTATAATCACCGATAGAAATGTAAATTTTATTATATGAGGCATATAATTTATCCGTAACTAATTCACAATGAATTAATAAAAAATTCAAATATAAGTCAGTATCTCTAGAAATTAACATTTATTTTATCGAATCGTGGTATAGCTGACACTATGTTTAAATTTAAACCATGAATCCGAGTCTTAAACGTATTGCTTGCATTATTCAAATTCAAGGCTATGTGAGCAGCATTAGTTTTAGCATGTAAAACGGCTTGCAATAGCTGCACAAAATATATTTCAAATATTAATTTTGCATATAGTCAGCAGTCATAATGTGTTCAAATTGGCAATCTTTTGTCGTATGCGTTATTGCAACGAATGTATGAAAATTCTTGATGACAACTTTTATAAATATATCCAATTATTAATTATAAAATTGTCAAATCCCACATAATGCACTTCCAACAATAGTACAATGATTACTATGTTTAATTACTGAATGTAAAACCAAGGTTGACATACATTTTTCCGGAACATAATCAGAATATGTTTCAGCTTGAGCAAGATCATCCGCATCATCATCCATTTCATCGTCCCGCTGTGAAAGCATAAATATAGTGAAAATTAAGCAAATAAAGAGATGCATTTACCAATATTAAATTCAAATAGGTATAAAAACGAATTAATACAGACAATTTCAATAAACACATCATAAAAACTAGTCTACAGTAAGTAACATAGTGATTGGCTAGTATTCAAAAATGTATTTCAATTTACTGCCCTCTCTACAATTATTCAATAACGAATCAGAAATGGTACTGCAATAATGAAAATCAATGAATATATGCCATTCAAATCTCTCATCGGTTTGTTTTATCAATCTTGCACAAGCGGTGCTCTGAGCCTCCTGTACTTCGGATTCCAGAAGAGCATGTGTAATAAGACTTGACTAAAACATCAATGGACTACTCTGGAACCAGTTAAGGAATCTAGGATACAATTGCGCGCAAGTTGAAAACAACAACTTCGGTATAACGTGGTTGGCACGGAGAGTAATCTATATATTTACTCAGACGTTTAATTCACCAAATTCATAACCGATTGGAATATCAACATTTTTGTCTTCATTTGCCAGCAAGGTGAATTATAAAGCTGAAAAATTGATGGTGGTGGTACAAAAAAATACTTCTGTCACCTTGATAGATACATATGAATACATATAAATTACTCCAATTCAACGACACACTGAATACCTTGTAATAAAAGTATTCCTATACAAATAATAAATGATCATTTTTCAAATTACACACTACAGGTAAATAGACAAAGGATATCTTCGATTTTCACGTGATTCAAATTTATCCTTGTACTAAACCTTAAAACCCACTCTATTAACAATTATAAGCAATATTGTTAAAAATAATAAAAAATACCAATTCTGTTCAGAGCCACAGGAAATCAAGAAAAAAGTACAAAAACGACTAATCATACGTGTCACAACAAGAATAGAACTTGTTTACTACTGTGACGCCTCAGTATATTTTGTCCATTTATGACAATTTACGCATCGCTAACACACGAACGAAGAAGATAAATATAAAACCAGTCTTTGACAAAGCATTAGCACAGAAGAAAGCTATCGCGTAGCGATGAACATTCAAAACTTCCAAATACACATTGTGGGTTATCGAAATGTCGTACCTACATGTAACTAACTTCTGTAGTATGCATCTTAAACTATGGTGCAACGGTTCACTGTGCAGACACCATTTTGTCTAACACTATAAATTTGTATGGATAAACCGTATTACGCAATTATCTTGGACTTTATCAATCTGAAAAGTAAGCATTTTAAATAAAAAAATAAATATTTATAGAAGCCGAAATCTAAACGAAAAGTTTAATTTCAATAAAGATAAAAGGTCGCATTATCGTCGAATGTTTTGCAATACTGGTTTTCTCAAATTTCACTTACCCTAGCAATAAATGGTTTTTGTACACTCCAAGAAGGGACACGCTTTTGATGAAAGGTTTGTGGGCTGCCAGCCCAACTAGTAAAACTACTTCTGGGCAGAGAATTTGCTACATCAATGCGACCATTGTTATACAGCACAGGAGATTGCGAAATTGATTGCCTATTATCACCAATGTTTAACCGAGAAACTTTGGCAGGTGTTGGAGAGTTAACATCAAAAGTTGCCGCAGATCGTTTGCGAATAATATTTGGCACACTACCCACGACCTTTCCAAACACATTAGTATCACTGTCAGACTTTTTAATGAGTTGACTTGCCATAGATAAAGGTTGTGCCGCATTTACAAGATTAGTCGTAACCACTTTCATGACAGACGGAGGATTATGTCGCAAAATTTTTACATTTTGATTAACAACATTCGGGCGAATAGAATTTTCTGGATTAGTCCGTGTGCTTTCAGTTAAGGAGGATGGGGCGATTCCAGCATTTAGCAAAGCATTGAGAATAATGTCGGTTACGGGAGGATTTTCATGCTCTGACATCGCGTTCTCGCTGAGATTATTAACAGGGCAGCCATTTTTAATTGAAGTTGTGTAGGAAATATTCTCACAAGCCCCAGTCGAATCTGACTCAAAGTCCTTTGTCGCTAAACCCTGAAGAGCGGCTTCAAAGGCGTCAGCAGGGTCAAATGCCCTATAAAAAATAAGACTAACGATGATAACTACACAAATATATCTAAGTCAAAGATCGGTAAACAAAACAGGAATGTAGATTGCAAATTAGAAAATAAACAAAATTCCCGAAACTTTAAATTTTTACTCACATCCTCATTTCAAATAGTCAAAATACATTTAATTTCAATTAATTTTCTAATTTTAAAACACGTGCTGCAAACCCATTCCCATTGGGAACAGTGCCAGCGGAGCAGCGGGTACGAGATACACACGATGAGATGGCGTAATTTTATAATTGCTACAGTAAAACAAAACCAACCTTCAAAAATTTCAGGGTGAAAAGCAAATAGAATCGCAGCATCACTTTATATATGTATGTTGAATGTGTTGTCCACATTTTAAAATAGCACTATATATTGACTGAACATCCATTTTAAGTTGACGGCCCTAAAGACAACCGATGTAACTAAAGCAGATTACTTCAGTAGACCGGCGGACATCTAAGAGGTTGCTCATGACTACACGTCTATTTAGAAGCCCTCCGTAACAGAGGCTTTATTAGTGCAGATGGTGAAGAAATAACGAGTAGGTATAGCTCAACGAAGGCCATTATTTATGTTCACAACTTGATTAGCCTCCATATTAATCACAATTACATGTATTTCAAAATCTATAATCAGGTGAAAGACGATGAACCGTGTAGCTACTACGCAACATTCCACACCGAGTGTTTTATCTGTTTTAAGAAGATTCCAATATGCACATTTTAAAATGCTACATCGTTGCGAAAGTGGAATTTGGTAAGGATCAAAAGTTGTAACATTAATATGTGTAACAAAATGGCTACAACAAGTAATCGGAGAAGTTCAAGCAAGTGAGGCACTAGATACAGTATACTGAATAAGTCTCCATATGTCACTTTTAAATTAATTATTTGTTTAATGCAAGAAAATCGTAGAATTCGTTATAAAAATGGAATTTATAGCTATGTTAATTAGAAAATAAATCGGTAAACTACCGACAGCCGCAATGCACTGACGCGTTTTGACCTAATATGATCATCACCAAAGTACCAACGCAAACTGGCTATCAAAGATCAAACCGCATTGAATATATATGGAATTCAAATTAAGTTATGCGTCCCCCACATCTAGCAGTCTCGCATACATTGAACATGACTGAAAATGTCGGTTGCACAATTTCTATGCAGACACGATCATTAACTATTTGCAGTGCGTTGCAGCTGGCGGTAGTTTTGTTATGTTGTTCGGCGACTGTTTAAATTAAATGGGATTGGTGTTTTCTTCAAGCTCGCAAACTTGTTTTAAAGAATTGTTGCAACAACCTGCGCAATAAATTATTCTTAAATTGTATTGCCTATATATGTATATGTGGTAAAAGCTGCAAACAGTTAATGGTCGTAAGTATGTATTAGGCTTTGCGAACCTAGTAATAATTAATTCAGTTGTGACCAGAAGGATAAACCAAAGGCAGCATGAACGGAAAGTATAATCTCATGCACATTCGTTTCGTGCTTACTGGCGACTCATCAGTAGGAGCCGGTATTACGCCCTTTAACCACTATATATTTGGTAGAAGAATGTGGAATAATAGGATGGTACAATCTCCTAGACGAATGTGTAAACCTGTAATAGTGAAGCTAACATAATCTAAAGTCAACGACAATGCGACTTCAATGCTAACTCACACTATATAATATATATACCGAGTCTGTAAAGGATACTAACACTATGGCTATTGTGTTAGTAACTGATACCTTTTTGAAATCGATGAGTACCGGATACTAACACTATGGTTTCCGAGTCGGTACATGATACCAACCTGATGGATATAAATTTATGCTAAAGTTCACCCAAATTGAGAATTACAACAATTTCCGAACACCTGTTATTCCAGTTAAACCATACAATCTGGCCTTCATCGATATCAGTTATCACATTTCGCGGTAAGCATGACATCATTCAATTCAATATATTACAGTTAAATACTGTTTGTTGCGAAGAACTAATATATATGCAAGTATGTATTAGGTTTTGCGAACCTAGTAACAAATTAGTTCAGTTGTGACCAGAAGGATAAACCAAAGGCAGCATGAACGGAAAGTATAATCTCATGCACATTCGTTTCGTGCTTACTGGCGACTCATCAGTAGGAGCCGGTATTACGCCCTTTAACCACTATATATTTGGTAGGAGAAGGTGGAATAATAGAACGGTACAATCTCCTAGACGAATGTGTAAACCTGTAATAGTGAAGCTAACATATTCTAAAATCAACGACAATGCGACTTCAATGATAACTCACACTATATAGTGTATATACCATCTCTGTAAAGGATACTAACACTATGGCTATTTGTGGCAATTGTTACAGACGTGTCAGATATTGGGATAGGAGCGGTGTTACAAGCTGACGGACGTCCGGCGCAATATATAAGTCGCACACTCACTAAGGCGGAACAGAACTATACCGTCACAGAAAAGGAATTACTTGCCGTACAATGGGCGCTGCGGAAGTTTAGATATTTTGTCATCGGGGGACACGTGGACGTCTTTACCGACCACAAAGCGCTAGTGCATTGGAGATCACTATGTATTGAGAAGAAACGTGTACATCGAGCCATTGAAGAACTAGAAGAGTACGATATATCAATTCATCATAGAGCAGGAATCGAGAATGCGGCGGCCGATGCGCTCAGCAGAATTTCCGCTGTGCGGGTTTCGCCGCTTATAAAAGTCTCTGAAGAACAGGGAAGAGATGCTACATGTCAGGAAATAGTCAATCAATTAAAAAACGGCACAGTGGTGTCTGCACCATATAAAACGTTGAGTCTACAGAACGGCCTGTTGGTGCGGAAAGAAGGACAAACAGTGCAATGGTTTGTGCCAGAATCTATAAGAACAGAATTAATGGCCTTTTGGCATGAAACTTTGGGACATCCCGGCGCTGGGCGGCTCATTGAGACATTGCAGTCACGATTGTATTGGCCTGGCATGTCCAAAGAAATTCATAGCTATTGTCAACAGTGCACTACATGCCAACGTTATAAACCACAAAAACGAGAAAAAGTCACTCCGATTGCTTTCAATGCCACGGCACGGAACGAGTTTCTGCATATCGACCTGGTAGGTCCACTGCCGGTAGCTCGCGGCGGCGTGTCCTATGTGTTTTCCATGGTCGATAAGTTTAACCGATGGGTCGAGTTTGTACCACTGAAGAAGATCACAACAGAAAAGATTATAACGTGCTTAGAAGAGCGATGGCTCAGTCGATTTGGTGCACCACAATTTGTTGTTACCGATCAAGGCGCACAGTTTGAGTCGAAGGAATTTAATCAGTGGTGCAAAGACCTTGACATAAAGCATTCCCGCACAGCCACTTATCACCCGCAAACCAATGCGACAGCTGAGCGCGCACATAGGACGATGAAAGAGGTACTGCGATGTTGATGCCACGAGAGCCCGGGAACGTGGAGAGACAAATTACATTTGGTCGAGCGGGCCATGCGCTTTACAGTCTCAACAGCTACAGGATTCGCTCCAACGACCATGGTCTATGGAGGACACATAAGACTGCCAGGTGAACCTGTAATCCAAGGATCCCATGAGCGCTGCACCATAGCGGATATTCAGAAACGACTAAAACAGTTAACTGAATATGTAGGCGCCACACAGCGACAAGGCTATGCAAGGCAACCGACACGCACTCGCCTAAAGGTCAGCGACTATGTAATGGTAGCGAAGGTCGAGCCCATGGCACTGCAGGCTGTTAATGATGGGCCGTATCGCGTGGAGAGGGTGGACGCAGAGCACAATACTGTTTTTGTTAGCCTGCCCGATGGACCACGAGCTGTGGCACTGGATCGTTTAAGTAGAGTGCGAAAGCCGATTCCTGAGGGGGGGGGGAAGATGTGGCAATGGCCACCTTTAAGACAAATAATGAACAAAAAGTCTTATCTAGGGCAGACAGTATTTCAACAGAAATTCCTCGCAGAAGCGTCCGTATAAGAATGAAGCAGTCAGCCCAATGAGAAAAGCAGACTTAGAGCTGAAGTGAACATAAATTAATTAATGTGTAAATTTGTTTTATTAAATCGATGCTCGTTGTGCGAGAAAAATTCTATATATAATTGAGTAAAAATAAAGCATTTGTCGTACATTTAAAATGGCTTCTGATGGGTTGGAAACGTTGATTCAGGCATTGACTTCTCAAATGAACAATTTAACTGCAGAATTAGTAATAATTAAGGCTCGTCTAGACGATACGCTAATAATAAACACTGACAACATACATGTACGTGGACCATCCAACATAGGTGGACATAACACTATTGTGTTAGTAACTGATACCTTTTTGAAATCGATGAGCACCGGATACTAACACTATGGTTTCCGAGTCGGTACATAATACCAACCTGATGGATATAAATTTATGCTAAAGTTCACCCAAATTGAGAATTACAACAATTTCCGAACACCTGTTACTCCAGTTAAACCATACACTCTGGCATTCATCGATATCAGTTATCACATTTCGCGGTAAGCATGACATCACTCAATTCAATATATTACAGTTAAATACTGTTAGTTGCGAAGAACTAACCATAGTGTTAGTATCCGATACTCATCGATTTCAAAAAGGTATCAGTTACTAACACAATAGCCTTAGTGTTAGTATCTTTTACAGACTCGGTATATATATTATATAGTGTGAGTTAGCATTGAAGTCGCATTGTCGTTGACTTCAGATTATGTTAGCTTCACTATTACAGGTTTACACATTCGTCTAGGAGATTGTACCGTCCTATTATTCCACATTCTTCTACCAAATATATAGTGGTTAAAGGGCGTAATACCGGCTCCTACTGATGAGTCGCCAGTAAGCACGAAACGAATGTGCATGAGATTATACTTTCCGTTCATGCTGCCTTTGGTTTATCCTTCTGGTCACAACTGAACTAATTTGTTACTAGGTTTGCAAAACCTAATACATACTTGCATATATATTAGTTCTTCGCAACAAACAGTATTCAACTGTAATATATTGAATTGAATGATGTCATGCTTACCGCGAAATGTGATAACTGATATCGATGAAGGCCAGAATGCATGGTTTAATTGGAGTAACAGGTGTTCGGAAATTGGTGTAATTCTCAATTTGGGTAAACGTTAGCATAAATTTGTATCCATCAGGTTGGTATCATGTACCGACTCGGAAACCATAGTGTTAGTATCTGGTACTCATCGATTTCAAAAGGGTATCAGTTACTAACACAATAACCATAGTGTTAGTATCCTTTACAGACTCGGTATATATATTTTATAGTGTGAGTTAGCATTGAAGTCGCATTGTCGTTGACTTTAGATTATGTTAGCTTCACTATTACAAGTTTACACATTCGTCTAGGAGATTGTACTGTCCTATTTTTCTACATTCTTCTACCAAATATATAGTAGTTAAAGGGCGTAATACCTGCTCCTACTAATGAGTCAACAGTAAGCACGAAACGAATGTGCATGAGATTATACTGTCCGTTCATGCTGCCTTTGGTTTATCTTTCTGGTCACAACTGAACTAATTTTTTACTAGGTTCGCAAAACCTAATACATACTTGCTTATAGAATAGAATAGAATAGAATATATTAATTTGGATTCAAACCACACATGTTCCATCAAATAATATAATTAGAAAATGTACAATATAAAAAGATATCACATCACATATATATGTGCAATTAGATGTACTGTAAAATTTATCGGCATCAGAAAGTTCAGCTGTAAACAGTGATAGACTCTTCATCAAAATTAGGAAAATTTAAGTTATAATTCGAGTGTAAAATTTGTAAGAAAAAAAGGGAACCGTGACTAATAATTGATTGTGTGCATTGTTGATTAACAAGATGATATAATGCATAACATTTCAGTTTTAATAATACAAAATTTGAAGATAGAATCTCGCGAAATTATGTTGATGAAAAACAATTAATCCTGTCTTTTATTTAACCATGAGAAAGTATTATCATAATCAAAATTAAAAATATCAGCAGGATTAAACACTTTTTCTAGTTCGGTAGATAAAAATTTAAAAGACATTTTAGTTGGAGGCGTTTCTCTAAGCCCCTTTGGCAATTGATTGTAAATTTTGTAAATTTTTGAAAAAGAGAATAGCTTGCCCGCAACATTCCCCACCAATGGTGGAGATATTGCAAAATGACCAGATCTAGTTCCAATTTCATGACTCTTTCTTATGGGATTCATATAGGCACCAGACCACTGGTTCGAAAGGAAAGCTTTTATGCAATAGCACATTCTCCGAAACCATGAAGGATGCAGTGATACAAACTGTAATCTATTGGCGTATATAGTGCAGGAGATAGGACTAATTTGTTTCACAACTTTTCTTTGTACAGCTTCTATCTTATTAGACAAACCCTTTGTTAATGGATTCCAAGTAGCGCCAGCATATTCTAGTATCGGTCTTATCCATATTATAAACATTTTACATTTTATTTCATGCGATATAATATTTCTATTTATTAATGCCCATCTGTTCTTGGCACTGCCTACTATCCTTTCAATATGTCTCTCAGCAGAAGGCGTACAATGAATAGTTATGCCTAAATCCTTAATTTCTTGCATAAGTTTAATTTCAAAAACATCATTAATCTCAGCATCATAAAAATAAACATAATTAACAACAGTATTATATTACGTAACAAACAGTATTTAACTGTAATATACTGAATTGAATGATGTCGTACTTACACAAAATAAGGATAACTATTGATATCGATGAAGGCCAAGAGTGTATTGTTTAACTGGAGTGGCACAGGTGATCGGAAATTATTGTAATTCTCAATTTTGGTGAACTTTAGCATAAATTTATATCCATCAGGTTGGTATCATGTACCGACTCGGAAACCATAGTGTTAGAATCCGGTACTCATCGATTTCAAAAGGGTATCAGTTACTAACACAATAGCCGTAGTGTTAGTATCCTTTACAGACTCGGTATATATATTATATAGAGTGAGTTAGCGTTGAAGTCGCATTGTCGTTTGACTTTAGATGATGTTAGCTTCACTATTGCAGGTTTACACATTCGTCTAGGAGATTGTACCGTCCTATTATTCCACATTCTTCTGCCAAATATATAGTGGTTAAAGGGCGTAATACCGGCTCCTACTGATGAGTCGCCAGTAAGCACGAAACGAATGTGCATGAGATTATACTTTCCGTTCATGCTGCCTTTGGTTTATCCTTCTGGTCACAACCGAACTAATTTGTTACTAGGTTCGCAAAACCTAATACATACTTGCATATATATTAGTTCTTCGCAACAAACAGTATTTAACTGTAATATATTGAATTGAATGATGTCATGCTTACCGCGAAATGTGATAACTGATATCGATGAAGGCCAGAGTGTATGGTTTAACTGGAGTAACAGGTGTTCGGAAATTGTTGTAATTCTCAATTTGGGTGAACTTTAGCATAAATTTATATCCATCAGGTTGGTATCATGTACCGACTCGGAAACCATAGAGTTAGTATCCGGTACTCATCGATTTCAAAAAAGGTATCAGTTACTAACACAATAGCCATGGTGTTAGTATCCTTTACAGACTCGGTATATATATTATATAGTGTGAGTTAGCATTGAAGTCGCATTGTCGTTGACTTCAGATTATGTTAGCTTCACTATTACAGGTTTACACATTCGTCTAGGAGATTGTACCGTCCTATTATTCCACATTCTTCTACCAAATATATAGTGGTTAAAGGGCGTAATACCGGCTCCTACTGATGAGTCGCCAGTAAGCACGAAACGAATGTGCATGAGATTATACTTTCCGTTCAGGCTTCCTTTGATTTATCCTTCAGTATTCAAGTTAATGGTCGTGTCTGCATAGAAAATTTGCAGCCGAAATTTCGAGTCAAGTTCAATGTGTGCGAGAGTGCTAGAAGTAAGGGCTGCATTTCTAAATTTGATTTTCATATATATTCAATGCGGTTTGATCCTTGATTGTCAGTTTTCCGTCGTACTCTGTTGATGATCATGGAAATTTGAAACGCGTCAGTGCGTTGCGGCTGGCGGTAGTTTTCTTATGTTGTTCAGCGACTGGTTAAATTCAATGGGATTGGTGTTTTCTTCAAGCTGGCAAACTTGATTTAAAGAATTGTTACCACCACCCGCGTAATCAATTATTGTGTAATTGTATTGCTTATACATGTATATGTAGCGAAAGCTGCAAACAGTTAATGGTCGAATCTGCATAGAAACTGTGCAGCCAATATTTCCAGTCAAGTCCAATGTATACGAGACTGCTAGAGATGTGGACCGCATATCTAAATTTGTTTTCCATATATGTTCAATTCGGTTTGATCCTCGATAGTCAGTGTGCCATCGTACTCTGATGATGATCATGGAAGGTCGAAACGCGTCAGTGCGCTGCTGCTGGCGGTAGTTTTGATATGTTGTTCGGCGAATGGTTAAATACAATGGGATTGGTGTTTACTTCAAGCTCCCAAACTTGATTAAAAGAATTGTTAGCACCAACCACGCAATCAATTATTGTTAAATCTGTAAACGTTTGCATAAAAAGTTAAGTAGTACAAAATCAGTCTAAAGCTCTGCTAAAATCATTCTATTTTTGTCAGAGTAATTTGCTTCTACAAGATACGAGAGAGCTAAAATAATTTCAAAATGTCAAATGCTCTATTGGTTTGTCTGCTACAAGGCTGACAATTTGAATTTTGTTAGTTATTTATCCTATAAAATCGAATTTAATCTTCGAAAGTCATTAGAAAATAGGGTGAAAATGAAATTGAAACGAAGGGTGTAGTTTAGTTTTAAAGGAAACTAAGTGTAACCGTGGCCTCTGTAAATGAGCTTAATTAGTGTTGTACAGAGCTTTAGACTGGTTAGATAACTAAATTGAAATCTGTCACTGAAGAAAAGTATTTTAGTTGATAATGCTTAACCAAATGCTTCAAGTTGAGACACGTGTCACTGAATTGATTAGCGCTTATATAATGAAGAAAATTTAAATGGTATAATGGCGCATAATTAATCTTGTATGCTCAAATTTTTGTGCATGACAGATTGTCGATTAAATCTTGATTGTAAAGTTACAGTATGTCGGAAAGATATAAAGCAATTTTGGCACCTCCATTGGTCGCGTCAATTTTGGTGCAATACAAGGCAGGTAAATTACAGGTGTTGAGGAAATGTTATATTAGGAATGTTGACGGGGAATACTGGATCAATTTATGTGGGTATTATCCTTGTTTGCTAATAAGATCGAATGAAGAATTACTTTGTGAGATAAAAAATACTAGAGCGACGGATATGGCAATGCAATGCTGTGTTAAATTGACATGTTTATGAGTCCATTCAAAGTCGATCGATGCTCGTACTATGATTTTATACAAGATTATCACCGACAATATAATGGTACTCGCATCACTCACGGCTATCGCCAGGCTGGTAAAACTTGAGTATTCACGTAATGAAAGAAGACAATATAAACAGAACGACAAGTAGTAAGTCAAATATTTAGTGAAAGAAGGTTTTAATTGCGGACCTGGATTAATTGAAATTACCTGATCTGCGTTTTGACTAACACAGCTTACATTGTTCCAGTGGTTTTCTTTTTGCAATATATTTCGGCCAAACTTACTGTATGCCTTCATCAGTTGCATTTTGGTTTACAAATTTAACAAACGAAACAAATGAAGCAAGCATGTTATTTCCTCCAGCCATAATATTTATATTTATACTTCAGACTAACCTGTAATTAAATATTCGCGTGTCACATGTACGTGTGTGCATTTTCATAACTGTGGTTTTCATCTAACTAATTTAGACCAGAGTGGCTGAATAATAATTTATCAATTGCATGCGTTAACTATTCGTTTTACACACTCAATGTAAATGACGTAACTGTGATGGCCACCACTTTCAGGTGGGGAGACTCATAATCCAGGAACACTCGTCATAAAAACATGCCATGAGTGATAAAACTAGAAGTCCGAAAGACCAATGCACATGTTAAATTTCAATTCAAACAACAAAGGGTTGTACTCAAGATAGATGATGTATACACTAAAATAACAAAAGACCCTACTGATAAGTTACAAGGGCAAGTAAAATTATTAATCAATAATATTATTGCTAATGAGGAATTGGATTTGACGCATGGTGACACTCTCATTCAAAGAGACACGGTTGCACTCAGAGTTTATGGTTTAGTTAAAATGCATAAGACGGGTAATCCTATAAGAATTATTGTGAATGTACAACACTCACTAACATATAAAATTTCAAAGTTTTTGTGTCATAGAACATACTTTGCTTAATTCATATCATTTGTCTGAAAGTATTGATAAATGTGTACTAGAAGAAAACGATAGATTAGTAAGCTAAGATGTAGTATCTATGTACACGAATATACCGGTACTCGAGGCTCTGGATTGTTTTAGACGTTTCGTAGTTGATCACCCCTTAATATTTGAAGGAAGCAAAATGATGCTAGGACACGTCATGGAGATGATATGTATTTGCATGTCCTCCGCTTATCTTAAATATCGGAAGGAATTTTCTAAACAAATTCGAGGCGTTCCAATGTGACAACCTTTTTCGGTCCCAATAGCTAATATCTTTATGCATTATTTGGAAATTGTACCTACGTTTCTTGGATGACATATTAATGATCTGGAACCATGGTGATAATGAATTGGTAAATTTCTTAAATTTAGATAATCGAATGAGCGAACTCTAATTTAAATTGGAAAGGGAATCATCAGGTGAATTACCATTTTTGGATGTCAAATTAATCAGCAATGGTCAGAAATTGGGAAGAGATATTTATGGAAAGGATACTTATTCAGGAATCCTTCTTAATTTCAAGTCCAATCACCCTTATCGTATGAAAGTTGGTATCTTAAAGTCATTAACATTAAGAAGTCTCAAGTTAACAGATATAAAGCATAAGAAGTTAGAATTAGGTAGATTAGGCAATATATTCAAGGCTAACGGTTACCCTCCTCATTTAATAGATGCAACAATATTGGACGTCGTGAAGAAATTTAATCATAGTTTGAGGTATATAAAAGCGGATAAGGAGAAAGAAGAGTGTAAGGTCATGGTGTTACCGGACTCTATATTAAGTAGGAAAGTGAAATCATTAGCTTTAAAATACAATATAAGGACCGTTTTAAAACAGCCCCTTACACTTGGCACTATAGTTCCTAACCAAAGAGAAAGGATTGAGTCCTTAGAAACATCAGAAGTGTATAAGATTCCATGCAATGATTGTAGTCTCAAGTTTGTTGGTGAGACCATGCGCCCAATCAAAGTAAGAAGAGCTGAACATAAAACTGCATGTAAGTATGGACATATTGCTAAATCAGATCTTGCTCGTCATGTAGTAGAGACTGGGCATACTATCAACTGGGAGGAATGCAAACGCATAGCAATATGTAGTTGTAATAGGGTGACGAGATTGATTAGGGAATCTATAGAAATTAAATCTAGAGATAATATTATGAATAAAACAGCTGTTGAAAAATCTTCATGTCCGATTTCGAATACCGCATTAGCTAATGGCAGGAAAAGGCGATTGCATGAATTAGAAATTGAAGCTAGCTCTAGTAAAAGATTAAGAACATCGGATTAAGATTGACTTATTAGTGGGCTTATTGTTCAAGTAATGAATAATCAATTATTATGAATATAGTCTTTCATAATTTCATCTCTAACTATTCATTTGATTTTAAAACTCTTATTGGTTCAACCCTAATTTTCTGTTTTGCGCCATCAACCTACCTATTGAAATTATTCTAATAATGAAATATTTATAAGTAATAATTTGTCTGACGCGTGCAAAGGGTAAATTATTTTCTATTGGCTGCAGTATCATATAAATGTTCGTACATGTGTATCAATAATATTTTAACGAAGTTTTTGGTTATACATACACATACACATGCACATGCATGGCGTGCGCCTAATTAACAGTATGCCAATAAATGTTATTAACTTGTCTATCTTGAGTATAACCTTAGTGGTTTGAATTGAAATTTAACATGTGCATTGGTCTTTCGGACTTCTAGTTTTATCACTCATGGCATGTTTTTATGACGAGTGTTTCTGAATTATGGGTCTCCCCCACCTGAAAGCGGGGCCCATCTCAGTTACGTCATTTACATTGAATGTGTAAAACGAATAGTTAACGCATGCAATTGATAAATTATTATTCTGCCACTCTGGTCTAAATTAGTTAGATGAAAACCACAGTTATGAAAATGCACACACGTACATGTGACACGCAAATATTTAATTAAAGGTCAGTCTGAAGTATAAATATAAATATTATGGCTAGAGGAAATAACGCGCTTGCTTCATTTGTTTCGTTTGTTAAACTTGTGAAACAAAATGCAACTGATGAAGGCCTACAGTAAGGTAGGCCGAAATATATTGCAAAAAGAAAACCACTGGAACAATGAAAGCTGCGTTAGTCAAAACGCAGATCAGGTAATATTAAAGTAGTAAGTCAGTTTTTATAGAAGTAAAGTTTGTTTTGTAGTTGAGTTTCATTCTATGGTATAAGACGTCTTTTATATTGGCAATTCAACATATTTTGAAAAGAGCTTAACGGGATGAAGTGATAAGTAGCAATAGACATTCCGGCCATGCGACCGGTGGGTACAAGCTAGTCAGTATGGGAATGGTAGTATGAACCTTGCTGGGTCTAAAAAGACACAGCCAACTACCTGTTTCATGTGAAGCTTCAATATTTTTCTAAATGCACAGCAATTGGCTTAAGCGTGCCAGACACTAAGGGCAAGTTTCCCTTCTAAAAATATGAGCAACTGGCATCTGGGCAGGCAGTGCACATTAGCCTTCGTTGGCAGACTATCTAAATGAATGGAAACACCGATCACAAACCATCATTACTAGAAATGGTCGATTTACTGTTTATTTATAGAACACATAACCATGAACGACATATGGCTATATGACATTGAAATATTGGTCAATTTTGGATTTACAAGGCTCTGCATGCATGTGTGAGCTGCTACATTATATTGTCTAAATGGTGCATTTAGATCGTAATGTGCAGTTTGTCATATTGCATTAGACGAATATAAAAGATTTTAATTTCAGAAATTATTTGAGCTCACGTTTTTGCCGTGGCAAGCACCAGTGGCTCTTATAGGTAGCACACGCCATCACACTATCTGCGTTTAATTGGCTAATCAAAATTCATAGCTTAATAACCTAAAATGAGGCTCTAAATTTGGTTGGTATCACAGTTACAAAAATAAAATCAAAACATCTTTAAATATATTTAGTTTGGAAGCTTCTTCATAATGGCATTTATACAATTCTGAAGGAAGTTGGCAACTCATCTTTTCTAGGGGCAATAGGTTGCACATTTTTGTCAACATTCTTCAGTGATATCTTTTTTGAATTTCGGCCATTAACAATTCAAAGGCACTGCGTGATAATTCTTCCCCAGATTTTTCCCTGAACCTGACTGGAGTACTGCTAAAAATCTCTGGCTAAACCATTCATCCTGCTTAAATTGATTCCTAGGATCCACAGTATAATAAACTTTAAATAGAATATATATATTTATAATGTCCATGCCTTTTAATATTACACAGTATATTTCTAATTAGGAAGAAAGAACACATTAATAACAAAGTGGATAAAGGCCATTTATTTCGTGAATACTAATCATCGCTATACAATCATAAATATTTATATATTTTAGGTTTTCAATTGATTATGCTAGTGGTAACAAATCTGACTCGTTTTTACTTCTGTTTCTTGTTTTGGCTATTTGATAAGTGTGTATGCGTTTGTGTTTGTGTGTATGCGTGTTTGCATGTAAAGGTCATTCTCGCAGTATTGCAAAGTAATGTCTGAGATCTGGTTATTATTGTTTTGATGGCTTGAGAATTAACCATTTATGCGCATTGTTCGCTGATACATGTACGAGTGCTGTTTTTCCCAGTGTAGTTGATCGTTCCACCTAGTTGCGCAAATTTATATTTTCCACATGGTAACAGTGCCAGTGTGGATTGCAGTGTTGAACGCTCATATTGTTTGGAAACTTCTGTCACCGTATGCGCCTCTGTTATTTACACTTCAGTTTGTTGCCGATCAGATTGTTTGTTTGTTGATTCTAGTCGAGGGCATGTTTGGTCTTGATTGGATACTAGTAAATTGTTGTTGAATTTTGTTATTCTTGGTCAGTCGATTAGAATATCATGTTGATGAAACTTTTGAATATTAAGGTCAGATGCTTTTGTTTTATATAAAGGGCTTCATAAATAAATAATAATTTTTCTGATTTTGCTTTATGTTTAATTGTGAAATTGGTCGAATTGACAGGGTGCCTCGTTGCCAATATATGATCAGAAATAGCTGATTTTCCTGACAGTGCCAAGCCTTTGTTAATCAATTTCTGTGGCAAATGTTGCTGGATTCCGATTATCAATTGCTTCTTCGTTCGTCCGATATATGTGCTACCGCACATACATGAGAATTTGTAGACTATGAATGATTTGGAGCGAATTGGCAATTGATCTTTGGCATCAACCTCATGACTCTCTGTGTAATAAATGTCATATTAACTTTAACACTGGGAAAGTTCTCCTTAGTTATTCTATTCATCCGCCGTGCAATTATTGAGGATGGTATGTGGCCTCGAAATGGTAAGTTCAGGAAACCTGCTTGACGGTATCTTCTCTAGTACGAATCTGCCGTGGTCTGATGTTGACATCAATGAAACGCTCTGGGTAGTTGCTCATTAGCAAAATTTTCCTGAGGTAGCCCAGTTCTTCCTCAATCTTGTGTTCAGAGCAGATCTTCCTGATTCAGTTTTCTAGGTTGTTTACAAAGTTTCTTTTGTGGGATTTTGGCACACTACTTTTGTAATAAATGTATTGTCCGGTGAAAGTGGATTTTCTATGTATGGCCAGTGTCAAATCTCCGTTTGCTTCTCGAGTGAGTTTGATGTCAAGGAAGGGAAAACTGTCATCTTTCTCTACCTCGAGAGTGAATTTGATGTCTGGATCGACTCCATTTGCTTGTTTGAGGATTTCGGAAGGGTCTGCCGCTTCTGAGATGAACAACAAGATATCATCTACATACCTTTTGTAGAGTGCGCACTGGTCAATTATACATTTTAGGCTCGTTTTTTCCAGGTGATACATGTATACATCTGCCAGGAGGAGTGCGATGCAACGTCCCATAGCTACACCATTGATCTGGCAGTAGTATATCCCTTTGAATGTAAATTGCACGTTTTTAGTACATGCTAATATGAGGTCTTTGATGTCATTGGTGTCTATAGGGAAGTCCAAAAACTCATTTTTGATGAGGTCACAAAAGATCTCCGTTGTCTTATCCAGTGGTATGTTAGTAAATAAGGATGAGACGTCAAGCGAGACCATTTTATTCTGTAGAATGTTCTTCCCATTCAGTTCATTTGCTAGTTCGAAAAAGTCCTTGATAGTGTTTGCATTTATGATGCTTCGTATTGGTTGAAGTATTTTGCAGAGAAACTTGGCTGGTTTATGTTGTGAGGCGTTGATCATTGACATTATAGGCCGCATTATTTATTTATGAAGCCTTTTATATAAAACAACAAGCACCTGACCTTAATATTCAAAAGTTTCATCAACATGATATTCTAATCGACTGGCCAAGAATAAAAAAATTCAACAACAATCTACTAGTATCCAATCAAGACCAAACAGGCCCTCGACTAGAATCAACAAACATACAATCGAATAAACAACAAACTGAAGTGGAAATAATAAAAGAGCATACGGTGACAGAAGTTTCCAAACAATATGAGCGTTCAACACTGCAATCCACAATGGCGCTGTTACCATGTGCAAAATATAAATTTGCGCAACAAGGTGAAACGATCAACTACACTGGGAAAAATAGCACTCGTACATGTAACAGTGAACAATGCGCACAAATGGTTAATTCTCAAGCCATCAAAACACTAATGACCAGATCTCAGACATCAATTTGCAATACTGCGAGAATGACCTTTACATGCAAACACGCACACACACACAAACACAAATACATACACACTTACCAACCAGGCAAAACAAGAAACAGAAGTAAAAACGAGTCAGATTTGTTACCACTAGCATAATCAATTGAAAACCCAAAATTAGTATGATTGTATAAGAGATAATTAGTATTCACGAAATAAATGGCCTTTATCCACTTTGTTATTAATGTGTTCTTTCTTCCTAATTAGAAATATATATATGGTTGTAAAGTGATAAAATTTGGACTAGCGCGGTTGGCACATTTTGCTGAGGTTATTGCACTGCTAATTAATGATAGCCCTTCTGATGTCAAGTCTCTGTCAATCAACGTGTCTATAATAGTCTGTTGGATTATTCGTTCAATCCAAAACTATCTGGCTCATACCTGCGAATCTCTTTACCATACTATCAGTGTACTCAAATTAAATATTAGCTCTTATGTTAATCACAAGTACAAGGATATAGTTATATATAAATATTTTTCAATAATGGAATAAAAGACGAAGTTATATTAACCTTTTACACATAGATATAGATTGTTCCGCAATTACAGGATTAGTCGTAACCACATCCATGACAGATGGGGAATTAAGTCGCACAATGATTTTATTTTGATTTTGGACGTTTGGTCGAATGGAGTTTGCTGAATTATTCTGTCTGCTTCCATTTAAGTTGGATGGGCCGAGTCCTGCATTTAGCACAGCATTGAGAATAATGTCAGTTTCGGGAGAATTTTCATGATCTGATGTCCTGTTTTTGTCGAGTTTATCAACAGGATATCCATTGTTAATTGAAGTATTGTTGGAAATATTCTCACAAACCCAAGTTGAATCGGACCTTAAATCCTTTGTCGCTAAGCCATATTGAACGGCTTCGAAGGCTTCAACAAGGCCAGTTGTCCTAAAAAAAATATTAACGTCGATTACTGTGAAAAACTATCTAAATCAAAGCAAGTGAAATAAAAGAGAAATGTAGATTGCAATTGAAAACGTAAAAAAGTTTTCCAAAACGTAAAATTTCTACACACATCCTTATTTCAAATAGCCAAAATTTATTTAATTTCAATTAATTTTCTCATTTTTAATCCAGTTCTAGAAACCTATTTTTATTGAGAGCAGTGCCAACGAAGCAGCAGGTACGAAATGTACACGATGAGATGGCGTAATTTTACAATTGCTATAATTAAACCAAACCAACATTAAACAACTTCAAGATGTAAATCAAATGAAATTGTAGCACCATTTAATTTATGCATGCTTAATTTGGTGTCTATATTTTTACATTAGCGCTATATATGAACTGAAGTCTATTTCAGCTGGATGGTCCTAAAGACATCCGGTATATCTATTACAGTTTATATGATTAGTCTGGTGGATCTCTACGAGGGTGCTGATAGCCACTCATCTATTTGGAAGCCCTCTATTACTGAGGTCACATTAGTGCCGATTGTGAAGAGATAGAGCAGACGTAGCCTAACCACGGGCATTATGTATATTCTCAACTTCATTAGCTTCCATGGTAATCACAAGTATGTATGATAAAAAATATATAATCAGGTATTAGGCGATGTCCTGTTTACCTATTAAGTAATACTGCACACTGAATATTTGATCTGTTTCTGGATGAATCCAATATGCTCATTTTAAAATAGCTCATCATTGCAAAATCAATATATTGCGAGCATCAAAAGTTGTAACTTCGATGAGAGTAACAAAATGGCTACAACAAGTAATCAGAGAAGCTTAAGCAAGTCAGGCACTAAATACAGAATACTAAATAATTCTCCATATGTCACAATTACATCATAACTATTTGTTTAATACAAAAACTGTGTAGAATTAGTTTTAAAAATTGAATTTAGAGCTATATTAATTCGCAAACAAATTTGTAAACGTTTGTATAAAAAGTAAAATAGTACAAAATCAGTCTTAAGCTGTGCTAAAAAAACTATTTTTGACGGAGTAATTTTCTTTTACAAGATACAAGAGAGCTAAAATAATTTCAAAACGTCAAATGCTCTATTGGCTTGTCTGCGACAAAGCTGACAATTTGAATTTTGTTAATCATTAAGCCAAATAAATAGAATTTTATCTTTGAAAGTCATTGGGAAATAGGGTGAAAATGAAATTGGAACGAAGGGTGTAGTTTAGATTTAAAGGAAACTAAGTGTAACAGTGGCCTCTGAAATGAGCTTGATTAGTGTTGTACAGAGCTTTAGACTGGTTAGATAACTAAATTGAAATCTGTCACCGAAGAAAAATATTTTAGATGATAATGCCTAATGAATTGCGTCAAGTTGAGGCATGTGTCAGTGAATTGATTAGCGTATATATAATCACGACACTTTGAATGATATGATAGTGCATAATAAATCTTGTATGCTCAAATGTTTGTACATGACAGATTGTCGGTCAAATCTTGATTGTAAAGCTACAGAATGTCGGCAAGATGTAAAGCACTTTTGGCGCGTCCATTGATCGTGTCATTTTTGGTGCAATACGGATCGGGTAAATGACAGGTGTTAATAAAATGTACTATTAGGAATGTAGACGGCGAATACTAGATCAATTTATATGAGTATTGTCCTGCTTTGATGACAAAATCGAATGAAGAATCACTTTGTGAACTATAAAATACTAGAGCGACGGGTATGGCAATGCAATGCTGTGTTGAATTGACATGCTTATTAGTCCATGCAAAGTCGATCGATGCTCGTGCTATGATTTTGTACAAAATTATCACCGACAATATAATGGTACGCGCATCACTCACGGCTAATGTCAGGCTGGTCATTCTTGTGTATTTACGCCGTGAAAGACAGACACTATAAACAGAACAACAAGTAGTAAGTCATTTTTTATAGAACTAAAATTTGTTTTAGTAGTTGAGATTCATTATATGGTATAAGGCGTCTTCACATTGGCTATTCAACAGATTTTGAAATGAGCTTAACGGGAAGAGGTGGCACGTAGCCATAAATAATTTAGGCCTTGCGAGTGGTGGGTACAACTAGTCAGTTCGAGAATGGTAGCCTGAACCTTGCCGGGTATAAAGGGACTCAGCCAACTATCTGTTTTATGTGAAGCTTAAAGATTTTTCTAATAGCACAGATAACTTTTGTTAAATGTGCTTAACGAAATGAGTGTAAGCGTGCCAGACACGAATGGCAAGTTTTCGGTGCTAAAAACATGCGCCATTGGCATCCGGGCAGATAGTGCACATTAGCCTTCGTCGGAAGACTATCTAAAAGAATGGAAACACCGATCACAAACCATCCTAACTAGAAATGGGCGAATTACTGTTGATTTACAGACTACATATGACAATGAACGATATATGGTTTTGTGGCAATGAAAATTGGTCAATTTTTGCTTTTGTAAGGCTATGCATACGAGTCTGTATAAACTGCTCATTTAGAACTCAAGGTGTAGTCCGTCATATTGCATTAGGCGAATATAAAAGATTTTTCTTGCAGAAAATGATTCAGCACACGTTTTTGCCGTGTCACGCACATGTGTCTCCTTCAGGTAGCACACGCCAGCGAACCATCTGTGTTTATTTGGCTAATCAAAATTCATAGTTTAAAAACCTCAAATGTGGCACTAAAATTGGTTGGTAGCTCAACTATAAAAGTATAAATCAAAACATCTTGAGACATATTTAGTCTGGAAGCTTCTTCATAATGGCATTTATATAATTCTAAAGGAAGTTGGCATCTTATCTTCACTAGGGGCAATAGTTTGCACATTTATGTCGACCTTCCTCAGTGGTATCACTTTTGAAATTTGGCCATTAACAATTAAAAGGCACTGAGAGAAAATACTTCCACAGTTTTTACCCTGAACATGACAGGAGTACTTCTAAAATTCTCTGACAAAACCATTTATTCAGCTTAAATTGATTCCTTGGATCCACAGTATAATAAACTTTAAAAAGAATATATATATATATATATATATATATATATTAGTAATGTGATAAATTTTGGACTGGCGCGGACTTCACATTCTGTTGAGCTTCTCGCACTGCTAACGAAAGATAGCCCCTCAGATTTCAAGTCTCTATCAACGAGCGTGTCATAATAGTGTTGGATTATTCGTTCAATCCAAAACTATCTGGCTCTACCTGCGAATCTCTTTACCATACTATCAGTGTACCCAAATTAAATATTAACTCTTATGTTAATCACAAGTATAAGGATATAGGTATATATAAATATTTTTCAATAATGAAATAAAAGACAAAGTTATGTTAACCTTTTACGCATAGATATAGATTGTTCCGCAATTACAGTATTAGACGTAAACACATCCATGACAGATGGGGAATTAAATCGCAGAATGATTTTATTTTGATTTTGGACGTTTGGTCGAATGGAGTTTGCTGAATTATTCCGTGTGCTTCCATTTAAGTTGGATGGGTCGAGTCCTGCATTTAGCACAGCATTGAGAATAATGTCAGTTTTTGGAGAAATTTCATGATCTGATGTCCTGTTTTTGTCGAGTTTATCAACAGGATATCCATTGTCAATTGAAGTATTGTTGGAAATATTCTCACAAACCCAAGTTGAATCGGAACTTAAATCCTTTGTCGCTAAGCCATATTGAACGGCTTCGAAGGCTTCAACAAGGCCAGTTGTCCTACAAAAAATATTAACGTCGATTACTGTGAAAAACTATCTAAATCAAAGCAAGTGAAATAAAAGAGAAATGTAGATTGCAATTGAAAACGTAAGAAAGTTTTCCAAAACGCAAAATTTCTACACACATCCTTATTTCAAATAGCCAAAATTAATTTAATTTCAATTTATTTTCTCATTTTAAATTCAGTTCTAGAAACCTATTTTTATTGAGAGCAGTGCCAACGGAGCAGCAGGTACGAAATGTACACGATGAGATGGCGTAATTTTACAATTGCTATAATTAAACCAAACCAACTTTGAAAAACTACAAGATGTAAATCAAATAAAATTTTAGCACCATTTAATTTATACATGCTTAATTTGGTGTCTATATTTTTACAAAAGCGCTATATATGGGTTGAAAGTATATTTCAGCTGAATGGTCCTAAAGACATCCGGTATATCTATTACAGTTTATATGATTAGTCTGGTGGATCTCTACGAGGGTGCTGATAGCCACTCATCTATTTGGAAGCCCTCTCTTACTGAGGTCACATTAGTGCCGATTGTGAAGAGATAGAGCAGACGTAGCCTAACCACGGGCATTATGTATATTCTCAACTTCATTGGCGTCCATAGTAATCACAAGTATGCATGATAAAAAATATATAATCAGGTATTAGGCGACGTACTGTTTACCTATTAAGTAATACTGCACACTGAATATTTGATCTGTTTCTGGATGAATCCAATATGCTCATTTTATAATAGTACATCATTGCGAAATCAATATATTGCGAGCATCAAAAGTTGTAACTTCGATGAGAGTAACAAAAGGGCTACAACAAGTAATCCGAGAAGCTTAAGCAAATCAGGCACTAAATACAGAATACTAAATAATTCTCCATATGTCACAATTACATCATAACTTTTTGTTTAATACAAAAACTGTGTAGAATTAGGTTTAAAAATTGAATTTAGAGCTATAATAATTCGCAAACATATTTGTAAACGTTTGTATAAAAAGTTAAATAGTAAAAAATCAGTCTTAAGCTGTGCTAAAATAACTATTTTTGGCGGAGTAATTTTCTTTTATAAGATACAAGAGAGCTAAAATAATTTCAAAACGTCAAATGCTCCATTGGCTTTTCGGCGACAAGGCTGACAATTTGAATTTTGTTAATTATTTAGCCTATTAACACAAATTTAATCTTTGAAAGTCATTGGGAAATAGGGTGAAAATGAAATTGGAACGAAGGGTGTAGTTTAGTTTAAAGGAAACTAAGTGTAACAGTGGCCTCTGAAAATGAGCTTGATTAGTGTTGTACAGAGCTTTAGACTGGTTAGATAACTAAATTGAAATCTGTCACTGAATAAAACTATTTTAGCTGATAATGCCTAATGAGATGTGTCAAGTTGAGGCATGTGTCACTGAATTGATTAGCGTTTATATACTCACGACACTTTGAATGATATGATAGTGCATCATTAATCTTGTATGCTCAAATGTTTGTACATGACAGATTGTCGGTCAAATCTTGATTGTAAAGCTACAGAATGTCGGCAAGATGTAAAGCACTTTTGGCGCGTCCATTGATCGTGTCATTTTTGGTGCCATACGGAGCGGGTAAATGACAGGTGTTAATAAAATGTACTATTAGGAATGCAGACGGCGAATACTGGATCAATTTATGTGAGTATTGTCCTGCTTTGATGACAAAATCGAATGAAGAATCACTTTGTGAACTATAAAATACTAGAGCGACGGGAATGGCAATGCAATGTTGTGTGGAATTGAAATGCTTATGAGTCCATTCAAAGTCGATCGATGCTCGTGCTATGATTTTGTACAAGATTATCACCGACAATATAATGGTACGCGCATCACTCACGGCTAATGTCAGGCTGGTCATTCTTGTGTATTTACGCCGTGAAAGACAGACACTATAAACAGAACAACAAGTAGTAAGTCATTTTTTATAGAACTAAAATTTGTTTTAGTAGTTGAGATTTATTATATGGTATAAGGCGTCTTCACATTGGCTATTCAACAGATTTTGAAATGAGCTTAACGGGAAGAGGTGGCACGTAGCCATAAATAATTTAGGCCTTGCGAGTGGTGGGTACAACTAGTCAGTTCGAGAATGGTAGCCTGAACCTTGCCGGGTATAAAGGGACTCAGCCAACTATCTGTTTTATGTGAAGCTTAAAGATTTTTCTAATAGCACAGATACCTTTTGTTAAATGTGCTTAACGGAATGAGTGTAAGCGTGCCAGACACGAAGGGCAAGTTTTCGGTGTTAAAAACATGCGCCATTGGCATCTGGGCAGATAGTGCACATTAGCCTTCGTCGGAAGACTATCTAGAAGAATAAAGACACCGATCACAGACCATTCTTACTAGAAATGGGCGAAGTACTGTTTATTTACAGACCACATATGACAATGAACGATATATGGTTTTGGTCAATTTTTGCTTTTGTAAGCCTCTGCATACAAGTCTGTATAAACTGCTCATTTAGAACTCAAGGTGTAGTTCGTCATATTGCATTAGGCGAATATAAAAGATTTTTCTTGCAGAAAATTTTTCAGCACACGATTTTGCCTTGTCATGCACCAGTGGCTCCTGCAGGTTGCACACGCCAGCGAACCATTTGTGTTTATTTGACTAATAAAAATTCATAGCTTAAAATCCTCAAATGGGGCTCCAAAATTGGTTGGTAGCTCAGCTATAATAGTATAAATCAAAACATCTTGAGATATATTTTGTCTGGAAGCTTCTTCATAATGGCATTTATATAATTCTGAAGGAAGTTGGCATCTCATCTTCACTAGGAGCAATAATTTGCAAATTTATGTCGACCTTCCTCAATGGTATCACTTTTTAAATTTGGCCATTTACAATTAAAAGGCACTGCGAGATAATACTTCCACAGATTTTACCCTGAACCTGACAGGAGTACTTCTAAAATTCTCTGACAAAACCATTTATTCAGCTTAAATTGATTCCTACGATCCACAGTATACTAAACTTTAAAAAGAATATTTATATTCTTTTGAAATGCGAGCTTTAATAAAATTCATTGTTCCATTCCTGTGTGCAAAACAAAAAGAAATTTTATCAACACATCATCGAAGCATCGCACGTATGTTCTCCAGACTTAGCATTCAAAGTAATTACTAAATACAAAAACAAAAGGCAGCTAGCCACATACGAAGCCTTATGGATAAACAAATTGCAGCCGGATTTATGTAAGCAGAAGAAGCACGTACAAGCATTGAGCTTGAACTGGATGTGACGCACGCAATTTGATTGGTTTCTATTTTCCACACTCTCTCTATGTTCAAATATTTCTATCTTGTTTTGCTTTCCAATTTATATATAAAGATATGTTCATGAGTAGATATTTGAGAAGACCATGAGAAAGAAAATTTTCTTATATCTGATAAAATTTCTTTTTGTTTTTGCACACAGGAAGGGAACAATGAATATATATATATATATATATATATATATATATATATATATATATATGTAGTAATGTGATAAATTTTGGACTGGCGCGGACTTCACATTCTGTTGAGCTTCTTGCACTGCTAATGAAAGATAGCCCGTCAGATGTCAAGTCTCTATCAACGAGCGTGTCTATAATAGTCTGTTGGATTATTCGTTCAATCTAAAACTATCTGGCTCATACCTGCGACTCTCTTTACCATACTATCAATGTTCTCAAATTAAAGATTAGCTCTTATGTTAATCACAAGTACAAGGATAAAGCTATATATATTTCTCAATAATAAAATAATAGACGAAGTTATGTTAACCTTTTACGCATAGATGTGGATTGTTCCGTAATTACGGGGTTAGTCGTAACCAGTTCCATGACAGATGGGGAATTAAGTCGCAGAATTTTTTCATTTTGATTTTGAACGTTTGGTCGAATGGAATATGCTGAATTATTCCGTGTGCTTCCATTTAAGTTGGATGGATCGAGTCCTGCATTTAGCACAGCATTGAGAATAAGGTCAGTTTCGGGAGAATGTTTATGCTCTGATGTCCCGTTTTCATTGAGTTTATCAACAGGATATCCATTGTTAATTGAAGCTTTGTAGGAAATATTCTCACTAACCCCAGTTGAATTGGACCCAAAATCCTTTGTCACTAAACCCTGTTTAGCGGCTTCAAAGGCTTCAACAAGGCCAGGTGTCCTACAAAAAAAATATTAACGTCAAATACTGTGAAAAATATCTAAGGCAAAGCAAGGTGAATAAAAGAGGAATGTAGATTTCAACCGAAAACATAAACAAAATTTACAAAATTTTAAAGTTCTACACACATCCTCATTTCAAGGAGCCAAAATTAATTTAATTTCAATTAATTTTCTCATTTTAAAATCCGTGCTACAAACCTATTTCCATTGGGAGCAGTGCCGACGGAACAGCAAGTACAAGATACACACGATGAGATGGCGTAATTTTATAATTGATATAGTTAAATCAAACCAACATTCACAAACTTCAAGTTGTACAGCAAATGAAATTGTAGCACCATTTAATGTATGTATGCTGAATTTGGTGTCTATATTTTTAGAGTAGCGATATATGTGTGCTGAAAGTCTATTTCAGCTGGATAGTCCTAAAGACATCCGGTGTATCTATTAGTTTATATGATTAGTCTGGTGGACCTGTCAGAGGGTGCTGGTAGCCACTCGTCTATTTGGAAACCCTATGTTACTGAGGTCTTATAAGTGCCGATTGTGAAGGGATAGAGTAGATGTAGCTCAACCACGGGCATTATGTATGTTCTCAACTTAATTAGCTTTCATGGTAATCACAAGTATTTATGATAATAAATATATAATCAGGTATTAGACGATGTACTGTTTACCTATTAAGTAATACTGCACACTAAATATTTGATCTGTTTCTGGACGATTCCAATATGCCCATTTTAAATGGAACATTGTTGCAAAAGTAATGTATTGTGAGTATCAAATGTTGTAAATTTTTTATGTGTAACAAAATAACTACAACAAGTCATCAGAGAAGCTCTAGCAAGTCAGGCACTAAATACAGACTACTGAATACTTATCCATACGTCACATTTACATCAGAATTATTTTTTAATGAAAATGATGTGTAGGCTCAGCTTTAAAAATGGAATTTAGAGCTATTTTCATTAGTATACAAATCTGTACACTTATGTATCGAAAGCTAAATAGTACAAAATAGTCTTAAATTCTGCTAAAATTACTTTATTTTGGTCGGAGAAATTTTCTTCCTCAAAATACGGGACAGCTAAATTTATTTCAAAACTTCAAATGCTATATCAGCTTGGCTGCGACAGGGCTGCCATTTTCATTTTTGATAATCATCGAATTTAATCTTTGAAAGTCATTGGAAAATAGGGTGAAAATGAAATTGGAACGAAGGGTGTAGTTTAGTTTTAAAGGAAACTAAGTGTAACAGTGGCCTCTAAAAATGAGCTTGATTAGTGTTGTACAGAGCTTTAGACTGGTTAGATAACTAAATTGAAATCTGTCACTGAAGAAAAATATTTTAGCTGATAATGCCTAATGAGATGCGTCAAGTTGAGGCATGTGTCACTGAATTGATTAGCCTGTTTAGTTTTAAAGGAACCTAAGTGTAACATCCGTAGTGTTGTATCCGTCAGCGTGTGAATGATGGTCTATTGGATTATTCGTTCATTCCACATCTATCTGGCTCATACCATCATCTGTCTTTACCATGCTATCAGGGTACTCAAAGTTAAGATTATCTCCTATGTTAATAACCCATACAAATATGTACTTATGTATAAATATTTGTCAATAATCAGTTAATTGACGAAGTTATTTTAACCTTTTTCGTATAGTTACGGTTTGTTCTGCATTTAAATGATTAGTCGTATCCACTTCCATGACAGATGGGGAATTATGTCGCAGATTTTTTTCATTTTGATTTTTTACGTTCGGTCGAATAGAATAAGCTGAATAATTCCGTGTGCTTCCACGTAAGTTGGATTGTGCGTTTCCTGCATTTAGTAGAGAAATGGGATTAATGCCAGTTTCCGGAGAAATTTCATGCTCTGAAGTCCCGTTTTCGTAGAGTATATTAGCAGGATATTCATTTGTAATTGAATTTGCGCAGGAAATAATATTTCTATTCCAAGGTGAATCTGACTCAAAATCCTTTGGCGTTAAACTCTGAAGAGCGGCTTCAAATACTTCAACATTCTCAAGTGCTCTACAAAAAAGACTAAATTTAATTACTGTGAAAAAATATATAAGTTTAAGTCAGATAAATATAACTGGAATATAGGTTAAACAATCAATGATTACGCGACTGGAGTTAATTTTGCTGGCTTGATTTAAAGAATTGGTATCACAAATCACGTAATCATTGATTGTTTAATTGTATTAAATATACAAATGTGGCGAAAGCTGCTAAATAAAGAATAGAATAGAATAGATTATCTTTATTTGGATTCAAACCACACATGTTCCATCCAATAATAATATTGGAAAATGTACAATATAAAAAAGATATCACATCACATAAATATGTGCAATTAGTCTCATTTGAATAAATAAATCTCTCTAGTTCAACTGTAAAATATATCAACATCTGAAAGTCCGGCTGTAAAGAGTTATAGATTCATCATCAAAAATAGAAAAATGAAGGTATAATTCGAGTGTAACATTATGCAAAAAATGAGAACCATGACTAGCAATTGATTGTATGATTTAGTATAATCAAGGTTGCGGTCTTGATATAAACACCTGACCCATTAATTACTTACATATGTCAGTATAAACTAAGAATTGTATAGTGTAGAAAAGGCAATTCATCCAGTAGACCGGTTTCGTCCTTATTGGGAACTCATCAAGTACTGGCCAGAATTTGCCGCGGACGGGATACGAACCTGGGCACGTCTGCTTCGGAATCTGGTGCTCTAACCACTGAGCTATCCTGCGGCAGGATAGCTCAGTGGTTAGAGCACCAAGCAGTGATATGCGTCTCAGCTCAGCTGAATGAACTCTACTTAGACTTATCTGACATATGTAATAATTAATGGTCAGGTGTTTATATCAAGACCGCAACCTTGATTATAATAATTGTTATCACCACCCGCGCAACCAATGTTCGTTTGATTGTATGTTTTGTTGAATAACATGGTGATATTGTAACACGCGGCTCCGCGTTATAACCCGTTGGATGATAAATTTTGACATATATTGTTCTCTTTAAGTTCAAATAGTCTAACTCTGTTTTTACACATTAGTTCTCTTAACTGTGATTTTAGAAACAATCTCTGTAAGTTTCAAGCAGTTTTAATTGAGATTTCTTGAACTGCAAATTTAATTGTAATTAATAGGGTTTTTAATTAATAAACACACCCCTGCGCAATACTCAGGTAACATGCGGTGGATTATAATGCCTATGTGGATTTATTGACATTTTTTGCATTATCCACTTTCTACACAAATACCAACGGTTCAGTCATGATCATACGCAACTTAAGGTGTTTCTCAATATAGTGTCCTAAACGCCACACTTCAATGGATCATTATAATTGAAACGTTCAAAACCTAGCAAACAGTGGAATAATGATTTTTGATGCTTTTTCAGGACTGTTTTTACACGATTTCTATCCATCAATTATCAGTGACAATATTTACCAGTGACTTAAAACTAAATTTCTAATCAGTCTGGATTTATATCATCGTATTTTTCAATCATGTACATGAATTCATCAAGATTCAGACGATTGTGTTCAAGATAAGCACTTGTGTATAAGACTTTTACGTGTGTTGTCAATATATCATTTTGTTGCCGTCTAGAGCACGGTCTATTTTGTTTAACTGTGAATTGATTCATGTTTTGCTCTTCAATCTCCAATAAACGTCTGAAAACGGATGAAGTTTCTTATTTCACCCATTGGAAAATATCAAGGACTTATTATGGAACGGGTGGGGATAACAGCCACCATGAAAATGTAGGTAATCATTACTAAATAGACAGCTACCCCGCAAAGGCTATTACTATAACTACAAACCTCCTACAACATAATGCATAACATTTCAATTTTAATAATACAAAACTTGTAGATAAAAATCCCAAGAAGTTATTTTGCTGATAACAATTATCTTTGTCTTTTATTGAACCATAAGAAAGTATTATTATATTCAAAATGAAAAATATCAGCAGGATTGTAGACTTTTTCTAGTTAAGTAGATAAAAATTTAAAAGACATGTTAGATGGAGGCGTTTCTCTAAGCCCCTTTGGCAATTGATTATAAATTTTGTAAATTTTCGAAAAAAGAGAATAACTTGCTTGCAACATTCCCCACCAAAGGAGGAGATATTGCCAAATGTCCAGATCTAGTTCCAACTTCATGACTTCCTTATTGGATTTATATAGGCACCAGTCCACTGGTTCAAATGGAAAATGTTTATGCAATAGCACATCCTCCGAAACCATAAAGATTGCAGTGATAAAAACGGTAATCTAGTGGCCTATATAGTGTAACACGCGGCTCCGTGTTACAACCCAACGAAGGTCGATTTTTACAAACGCTGTGCTCTTTATGGTCAAATATTCTAACTCTGTCCTTAAACAATATTTCTCTTAACTGTGATTTTAGAAATAATCTCTGTTAGTCTCAAGCAGTTTTAATCGATATTTTTTGAACTGCAATTTTATTTGTAATTAATAGGGTTTATATAAAATAGACAGAACCGCGCGCGATCCGCGAGGACCACGCGTCGGACTATTGTGTCACAGTGAATTTATTTCGCTCAGTTGGATTATTAACAATTTTACTGTTATCAGTTAACTGTGCCATTCCGAATTTCAGAGAATAATAGATTATAATAATGACATGAATTAAATTATATCAAACGATGAATTAAATATTCGTGAGTTTTTTGTCATTGAAGTCTTATACGGATTATACAGAACATTTTCCTTTATAAACATAAATCATTTTTTATGTTCATATTATCATGTATTTTCAATCATTTGACTATATTCATTCCAATCCAGACATTTGTTTAAGAATAATTTCTTGTGCGCAAAAAATTTTTCTTAATAAACTTAAATCATTTTAACTTTTGTCGTCTAGAAGACGGAAAATTTAGTTTAACTGTGAATGGTGTTTAAGACCTATTTTGCATAAAAATCTATTTTGACAGCTGACTAACATGTACTCAATTTGGACTAACTGCGAATTATATTGCTATTTGCAACATTATATCTAATATACGTATGGCCAGATGTTTTTGCTTTCTCACATCAACCATCCGAAAAAGATCTGAGACTGATTAGGCGCATGAATAGTAATAATAGCCACCATTAATATGTAGGACGGGTATAAAATCACGAACAAGAAAGCAACCCCGGAAATGGACCCCTACAATAGTGCAGGGGATAGGACTAATTTGTTTCACAACTTTTCTTTGTACAGCTTCTATCTAATTGGACAAACCCTTTTCTAATGGATTCCAAGTAGCGGTAGCATATTCTAGTATCGGTCTAATCCATATTATATACATTTAAAATTTTATGTCATTTGTTAAGATATTTCTATTTATTTGTGCCCATCTGTTCTAGGCAATGCCTTCTATCCAGGTCTCTCAGCAGAAGCTGTACATTAGAATAGAATAGAATAGAATATCTTTATTTGGATTCAAACCACACATATTCCATCAAAAAATAAAATTGGAAATTGTACAATATATATTTAAAAAATTATCACATCACAATAATTGTGCAATTAATCTCATGTAGATGGGTATATCTCACTAGTTGTACAATACAATATATCAATATCAGAAAGTTCGACTGAAAAGAATAATATATACATCATCAGATTAGGAACAATTAAGGTATAATTCGAGTGTAACATTATGCAAAAATTGAGAACCATGACTAGCAATTGATTGTATGTAATGTTAACTAATTTGAAGATATAGTGCATAACATTTCAATTATAATAATACAAAACTTGGAAATAAAAATCTCAAGAAAATCTGTTTCCGATAACAATTATCCTTGTCTTTTATTCAACCATGAGAAAGTATTATCATAATCAAAAAAATAAAAAATATCAGCAGGATTGCAGACTTTTTCAAGTTCAGTAGATAAAGTTTTAAAAGACATCTTAGATGGAGGCATTTCTCTAAGCCCCTTCGGCAATTGGTTATAAATTTTGTAGATTTTCGAGAAAGAGAATAACTTGCTCGCTACATTCCCCACCAAAGGAGGAGATATTACCAAATGTCCAGATCTAGTTCCAACTTCATGACTCTTTCTTATCGGAGTCATATAGGCACCAGTCCACTGGCTCAAATGGAAAACTTTTAGACAATAACACATCCTCCGAAACCACAGAGATTGCAATGACACAAACTGTAATCAAGAGGCGTATATAGTGCAAGAAATAGGACTAATATGTTTCACAACTTTTCTTTGTACAGCTTCTATCTTATTAGACAAACCTTTTTTAATGGATTCCAAGTAGCGACAGCATATTCTAGTACCGGTCTAATCCATATTATATACATTTGAAGTTTTATATCATTTGATAAGATATTTCGATTTATTAGTGCCCATTTTTTCTTGGCACTGCCTACTATACTTTCAATATGTCTCTCAGCAGAAGCTGTACATTGAATAGTTATGCCTAAATCCTTAATTTATTGCATAAGTTTAATCTCAAACATATCATTAATAACATCATCATGAAAATAAACATAATGAAAGTTTGTTCTTTTCCCTATTTTTGAAGCTCTCGTCTTTTTATTGTTTATTCTCAGCCATAGTGTTATCAAATATTTACTCAAATCATACAATTCTAATGTCACATTATTTTTGGAGAATTCAACATTCTTTGGATCAATTGGAAAGATTATGTTTAAATCATCAGCGAATTCGCAAACTCGACCGTTAAGGATCTTAGTTTCCAAATTTGCAAATACAATTTTAAATAAAATTGGCTCCAAGCTTGATCCCTGTGGAACTCCACTCGTTACTCGTTTCGATTTTGATATCAAATCTTTTACTTGAATACTCATTCGTCGATTATATAGATAGTATTTAAGTAATCTAAAAATATTCGGATCAATATTCAACAAACTAATCGCATTCAAAATAGCTTCAAAAGATATAGAGTCAAAAGATTTTGAGATATCTATAAATACAATTAATGCATCTCACTTATTCTCGTCTAATGTGATTACATGTTTCCACATGGAAAGCATATTAGTAGTTGTCGATCTACCTTTCGTAAAGTAATGTTGACATAAGTCAAAATCAGCGGGTAACATACGTTCTAAATGATCTAGTATCAATCGTTCTATTATCTTCAAAAACTAAGGGATAATAGAGATTAATCTATAATCACTGGCGCACGTTGGCTTGCTTACTTTTGGCAACGGCTTAGCTACTATCGTTAATATATCGATTGGTAATTTCCCATTCTTAAAATTCTATTTATAATTGAATAATCATGCATAAATCCTTAATTTCTTGCATAAGTTTAATCTCAAAAACATCATTACTCCAAACACCATAAAAATAAACGGAATTAAAGTATGTTCTGTTACCTATTTTAAAATCTCTCGTCTTTTTAATGTTTATTCTCAGCCCTAGTGCTATCAAATATCTACTTAAATTACACAAATCGAGTGTCATATTATTTTTGGAGAATTCGACATTTTTTGTATCAATTGGAAAGATTATTTTTAAATCATCAGCAAATTTGCAAACTTGACCGTTAAGGATCTTAGTTTCCAAATGTGCAAATACGATTTTAAATAAAATTGGCCCCAAACTTTATCTCTGTGGAATTCTACTTGTTACTCTTTTCGATTTTGATACCAAATCGTTTACTTGAAAACTCATTCTCCGATTATATAAATAGTATCTAAGTAAACTAAAAATATTCGGATCAATATTCAATAAATTAATCGCATTCAAAATAGTATCAAAATGTATAGCGTCAAAAGCTTTTGAGATATCTATAAACACGATTAATGCATCTAACTTTTTCTCATCTAATGTAATTACATGTTTCCACCTAGAAAGCATATTAGTAGTTGTCGATCTATCTTTCGTAAAGCCATGTTGACATATATCAAAATCAGCCGGCAACATACGTTCTAAATGATCTAGTATCAATCGTTCTATTATCTTCAAAAACGAAGGGATAATAGGGATTAGACTATAATCATTGGCGCACGTTGGCTTACTTACTTTTGGCAATGGTTCAGCTACTATCGTTGGTATATCGATTGGTAATTTCACATTCTTCGAAATTCTATTTATAAAATTGCAGAGCGCATTCATAAAATTTAAAGGTAATTAAAGTAGGTTATCAATAGATATACCAAGGTGATCATTTTGTTTTTTTTTAATTTTATTTTTAATATTAATTTTATCAATTCATTACTGTCAATAACAAGTAATGGTTCATGGTCTCCCGAAGAATCAGGTAGATCCATCAAAATGGATTTATTCTGAGGATTACATATCAAATTGCCAAATACTTCATCCAATTCACAGAGAAATTTATACTCAGTTTTATCCACAAGTAATATAAGATTTAATTTTTCCTTATATTTACTGTAGTCTGTGAAGAGTTTGTATCCAGTCTAGGATTACTCTTCAGTTTGGCCAAAATAATTCTTTCTGATCTTTGACGGATTATCAGCAGTGATAAATTAATTTCTTTATCAATCAAATCTAACCTCATTTTTTAAATACTATTAATAAGACAACACTTCAATATATCTCGTTTAATTCTTAGTTTACATAATTTCCTATTGATTCGATTCGGTATAATATCCGTAAACGTAGATTTCTGAAATATATGCGTCATTGTTCATGATATATAAAATTTCATAATCACATCTACATTGCATGTGTGCATTTTCAAAATTAATTTTACTGTTTCTGACTGCATAGAAATTGTTTAGCCGGAATTTCCAGTCAAGTACAAATTATTCGGGACAACTAGAAGTGAGAGCCGCAAAACAACTCTTGCTTTCATTATATATTCATAGCTATTTGATCCTCTCTTAGTCAGTTTGCCGTCGTACTCTGATAATTATCATAGAAGGTGAAACGTGTCAGTGTGTGCGACTGGCGGTAGTTTAGCTATGTTGTTCGGCAACTGGTTCAATACAATGGGATTGCTGTAAACTTCAAGCTTGCAAGCATGAACTAAAGGAAGAATACAGGTAACAAATGAGCCAATAGATTAAATTCCCAAAAATTTAAAGTTTTACTCATATCCTCATTTCAAATATCCAACGTATATTTAATATCAATTAATATTCTAATTTTAACACACGTGCACCAAACCCATTCCAATTAGGAACAAAGCAAGCGTAGCAGGAGGTACGAGATACACATGATGAGATGGTGTAATTGTACAATTGCTATAGTTCAACCAAACCAAACTTCCACTACTTGGAGATGTGAAGTAAATGAAATTGGCACACAATTTTCTTTATGCGTGCTGAATGAGTTGTCTACATTTTTACAGTAGAGCTACATATGGACTTACTGTCTATTTCAACTTGATCACCCTAAGAAAATCAGTGCAAATTTAACGGATAATGTGAGTTGTCTGGCCGACACCTAGGAGGTTGCTGGTCGCAACACGTCTATTTGGAAGTCTACTGTAACTGAGGTCTCACTAGTGCCGAAGGTCAAAAGAGAGAGAGTAGACGTAGCTCAGCCAAAGGCATAATGTATGTTTTGAACTTGATAGCCTTCATGTTAATATTAAGTTTACATATATATATATATATAAATATAAATATATATATATTTATGATCAAATAATAGGCGATAAAATGTGTACCTATTACGTATCATTGCACACCAAATGTTTGACTCGATTGTAGATGATTCCAACATGGACAAATTGCACCGTCAGGCCGTTTTAACATTGGTATATTATGAGGATGAATAATTTGAACATTGATAAGAGAAACATTGTCTACTAAAAGCCAACAGAGAAACCAATTCAGGCACAAACTAGAAATAAGTGAATAATGATACAGGTGAGTTCAACATCGTAATTATTTGTTTACTGCATAAACTGGTAGACTAAGTTTACAAAATAAACGTTGCTTAGTGCTATGTTGTTTAGCAAACAAATTTGTAAATACAGGTCTAAAAATGTAAACAGTACAAAATGCTTTTGCTTTTGTCACAGGAATTACCTTCCTCTTCAAGATCCAAGAAAACAAGATTAATTGCAAAACGTCAAATGCTATATTGGCTTGGCTGCGACAAGGCAGATAATTTGATTATTGCTAATTATTTAGCCTAATTGAATATCTATGGTAAAAAGCCTGAAACTAATATTCAAACTTAGGGTTTCGTTTGGATTTAAAGGCAAATAAGAGTAACTGTGGCCTCTCCTAACGTGCTTAATTAGTGAAATATAGAGCTTCAGAGTGGATAGACAGTTGAGATATCATCTGTCATTGAAGTAATGTATTTTAGTTGACAATGTCAAATTAGAAGCGTCAAACTGAAGGAGTGTCACTGAATTGATTAGCGTACAACTAATCACTACATTTGCAATGATATGATACCGCATAAATAATCTTATATGCTCAAAATTTTGTGATTGACAGATTTTAACCTTTGTTAATCAGAATGACATATCAGTTACCTGATTAGTTATGCTTTTTATGTCAATAATATCTGTGTAATTTAAGGATTGTCCGATCAATATGCAATTAGCTAATCATTTCCATATTAATGTTAAATTATATAGAGTCAATGCTTTTGAAGTATCTATAAAATCATTTAGCGCATCCATCTTCTCAAACAGCGTTATATTGTAGGAGTATTTAGCGGGGAAGCTATCTAGTTCGTGATGTTTCACCCTTCCTACATATAACTGGTAGCTGCTGTTGAGATCCGTGCTTATGATCAATCCCCGACCTTTTCCCGATGGGTGTTGTGAGAAGGCTAAGTCGAATGATCACATGTATTGTGTACAATGTTGCATGGAAAATTTATAGTTGGTCCTAATTGACCGTGCTCTAGACGGCAACAAAACGAAATATTGTCAACAAAATTGAATTTAAAGGTACATTGGTTGCGCGGGTGGTGATAACAATTATTATAATCAAGGTTGCGGTCTTGATATATACACCTGACCCATTAATTACTTACATATGTCAGTATAAACTAGGAATTGTATAGTGTAGAAAAGGCAATTCATCCACTAGACCGGTTTCGTTCTTATTGGGAACTCATCATGTACTGGCCAGAATTTGCCCAGGTTCGAGTCCTGTTCGCGGCAAATTCTGGCCAGTACATGATGAGTATCCAATAAGGACGAAACCGGTCTACTGGATGAATTGCCTTTTCTACACTATACAATTCTTAGTTTATACTGACATATGTAAATAATTAATGGTTCAAAATTGTCCGTGCTCTAGACGGCAGCAAATTGATATACTGTCAACACAAGTACTAATCCATTCACAAACGTCTAAATTGTGATGAATACATGTAACCGATTGAAAATAAATGATGATATAAATAAAGTCACTGGTAAATGTTGTCACTGATGGTGGATAGAATAAAATCGTGTGAAAACTTCAATGAAAAAACTTCAAAAATAATTAAACCACTGTTTGCTATGGTTTTAACTTATTTAATTATAATAATCCATTGAACTATAGAATTTGTGAATTTGATTAAGGAACGTCTGATGTCCTGATGCGTGAAATCATATCTAAATGCAAAGAAAAACTATCGAAACACATATGCACTTTGATCCACCGCATGTTCGCTGCGTATTGCGCGCGGGTGCCTATATTTAATAAACAAAACCCTATTAATTACAGTTAAAATTGTTGTTCAAGAAATCTCAATTAAAACTGCTTAAAACTAACAGAGATTGTTTCTAAAATCATAGTTAAGAGAAATATTGTCTAAAAACAGAGTTAGATTATTTGACCTTAAAGAGCACTATATTTGTCAAAATTGACCTTCGTTGGGTTGTACCGCGGAGCCGCGTGTTACATACACCCCCCGAAAAAAAAATTAGTACACAATAAAGAAAGCTAACCTTACAGGAGTTATTATGGCTCTTCCATAACGTGTCACCACAGATGTTGGCTCTGTCAACACTGATTCTGGTTCCTCTATATCTCGCGGCGGCGTGACGGCGTCAGTTGGCTCGGTTGTTGATGAGATGTCGGACGTCAGTCCGTAGTCAGCAAAACTGACTGTAGGTGGAGTTATCATTTCTTCACCGCCTGATAGGTCAACATCAAGGAACAGGGGTAATTTGGATCAGCGTCGGCTGGGGATAGTCTGTGTTTGGAGACCGCTTCAGCTTTGCCATTAATCTCCAAAATGATTTAATTCTGACGTTGATCTAATAAACGATAATGACCGCGCTTCGGTTTGGCTAGAATCCTTTTATCCATGTCGCTGTTGAATACGAACCGTTTGCAACTATCAAAATCTTTGCGTTTATATATTGGACCATGTTGCTGACGTGTAGGACAGATCGGTCGATTCTGAGCGTTAAACTTTAGATAACTGCGAAGTGGAAACAGAAATGCCGGATCGTTTATCATTATCGCAGTTTCAGAGCGTGGTTGGACTAGTTCGCCAAGCAGCCATAGATATTCGCCAAATATCATTTCAGCAAAACTACATTTAATCGGCTCACGAGGTTTTGTACGCATTGATAGGAGTACTTTCGGTAAAGCTGCAAGCCATTTTCCTTCTGAGCTAGCCTTGAGCGCCGCTTTCAGTTCCCGGTGTGGCCTTTCGACGAATTCATTTGCTCTCGGATTGCGAGCCGCGGTCACTGAGTGTTTGAAACCATAGTATTTCAGCAGGGCTGCGAACTCTTCGCCGAAGAACTGTGCGCCATGATCGGTTGTCACTTCAGTTGGGGCACCAAACCGCATGAACGAATTGAGCTCTAAAGCATAACTGACAGTGTCTTGCTTCATGTCTGGCAGTGGTATGGCCTCATACCATCGAGTGGTGCGATCCCGTATTGACAGTAGATATCGCATATTGTTCACGGCAGGTAAGGTTACCAGATCAACGTGTATGTGCGTGGACCGGACTTTGGGCACTTGGATGACTTGTGGCGCCGTTTTGGTGTGTCTCGTCACTTTGCATTTCTGACATTCTGGACATTGTTTTGGCGAGTGGTGAGGGGACACCACTTGTACCAAATTCTCAAGAAACTCCATGAAATATGGAGCCGGCTTATCCTCCAAAAGGAGTCAGCCGCAGTAAAGTAGTACATTGTTTTGACCACTTCTTCACATCTCGCCGCATGTTCTGGATAAAATTTCCACTTAAGCTTCGCCAGATGGATGACTCATTGAATGGTAAACCTCAAAGATCTTGTGACGGAGTTTTTCAGGTATAAACAGCCGTGAGCTCACGCCAGTTATTTCACACTGCAGCAGAGTTCCATCATAATCAAATGTTTCAGGCGATTGACATCAAATGTCCGAAGTGATGGATCACCTTGCTGAGCTGCTTGCAATTCCTGAGTGCTTATAGGTGAAGGACACATTATTGAGGCACAGAGGTCTGCAGGACGGCTTAGGGAGTCTGCGACCACGTTTTCTGACCCTTTGACATAAGAGACTTCATATTCATACTCGTGTATTCGTGTAAGTTGTGAGTTGACACGTCGTTAATATACATACTCTTTCTTTCCTCTGAGCATCGGGAGTAAAGGAAGATGGTCTGCGTAGATCTTGAACTTTCGGCCATCAAGATAGGTTTTGAAGTGTAGGATCTACCGGTAGATTGCGAGTAACTCTTTCCCTTATGTATCATATCGCGACTCGGGAGGTTGTAGCTTTTGTGAGTAGAACGCGATAGGTCGGTGTATGCCATTGATGGACTGTTGAAGTATTGCGCCTATGGCAACGTCGGATGCGTCAGTGATCAATTCAATAGGTTGAGTCCAATCAGGGCAATATAGCATGGTCGCTTTGCATAAGGCCCTTTTGGCATTCTAGTAAGCCTGCATGTCGTCCACGTTGAGCTGAATCAGTTGTGATTTCTTAAAAAAAGGCTTTCTGACACGAGATATTTGTGAAGAGGTGCCAGAATCTTGGCAAGGCAGGGTACAAATCGAGAGCAGTAGTTCATTTCACCCAAGAGTCGTCTTAACGCTCGAACGGTGGTTGGAGGCTGTAGATCTTGAATAGCATGAACCTTAGTAGGTATATGTGTCATGCCTTTTTCGGAAATTTGATGACCGAGGAATTCAATTGATTTTTGTGCAAAGACGCATTTGTTACCATAAAGTCGGAGGCCATAATCTGCTAGACGTGTGAGAAGTATATCAATATGCTGTATATGTTTGAAAATTGAGTTGAAGAATACCAGGATGTCGTCTAAATATGGAATTACAAATGGTAGACCATCTAGTATTTTGTTCATAACGCGTTGAAAGGTTTGCGAGGCATTCTTGAGACAGAAAGGCATATAGTGCTATTCGTGAGTGCCACCTCCAGTGGATCTGAGTGCAGTATATGATACGGAGTCTATGTCTATCGGTACTTGATAGTAGGCTTTCACTAGGTCAAGTTTTGAATACACAGCATGACCAATAGCAGATCTGAGTAGGTCAGCTGGATTTGGCAGGATGTACGAATCAGACTGTGTGCAAGAATTGAGAATACGATAATCCCCGCACACCCTGAATGTTGCTGGTTCACTCTTTGGTACTACTACCACAGGCGACGCAAAAGGTGAGCTGGATCGTGTACAGATGCCTTGTTGACGCAGCATGGCGAATTCTTGCTCGTCAGCCTTATGTTTGTGTGGTGCAATGGATGTGCTCGTGGAGGATGAGAAAGTGGTTTCGATAAGATGATACGATGGGCTGTGATGGCACGCTTCCTCTTGAGATCGGGCATGAAGGAGATAGGTTTGAAAATTTCTTCATGACGTTTCAGAACATCGTCCAGTTGTGATATATGAGGAACTGGAGGAATAAGCTGTATAGATGAGACTGCATCGGCTCGAGTCGAATGTTTTAGCGCTGATGTAAGCAACTGATTGTCTGCAGTGCGTATCTCTCGTGTTCTTGGACGAATGGTCAGGTCGAAGTGTTCGAGAAAGTCACGTCCAATGATGTTCCGTGTTGTTTTGGCGATGATGAACGGATAATTGAAACATCTTTTTGAGTTGGAGAACGAGATAATGTGTACTCGTACCCCAAACGTCGCTATGTTGGAACCATTGGCGCATGTCAGACTGCTGGTGTCGACTAGGTGGGTGGGTTCGAAATAATTGTGGCGTAGTAAGCTCACATCTGATCCAGTGTCTATGAGAAATAATTTGCCAGAGGTTGCGTCACGGATGAGAAAAGATGTTGATAGTGGCAACTGACGACGAGACTGGTTGCTGGCATTTGGGCGTTTGAAGCATGACTTGACTAGAGCCGTCGCTGTAAATACAATAGTTTGATTGCGCTCTACTGCGAAAGCAACGTGCTTTGAGCCATCAGACGTGGAGCGGCCAACAATTTTGGGGTGATCAGCCTCTACTGCCGCCGCGGAGGCTGACCCCACCAGTTTTCCGAGCCTTCTATGGGCGGATCCTCGTCAGTTGTTGAGGGTGACCGCGCCCACTTGAACGTCGCGTCTGTGCGCGGGAATGTGCAGCCGTTTCTGAGGCAATAGCGTGTGGATTGGCCATAGCTGCGGTGATTCGGACACTATGACCCGGTCTCTCGACGTCGACCTCCTGGCGCTATTCCGAGGCGGTGGTCGACGCTGGTCACGCCTGCTCTGGTCGCGTCTATTATGGACGGCATCGACTGAGGCCGAATTTGGCCTGACGGTGAATGTTCTCAAGCAGGCTGATGAGGCGCTCATTGGTGACATTTGTTCTGGCTGATGATGCAGTGTATTAGGATTCGGACAGTCGTGAGGTGATGTAACCTTTCTCTGAGGCAGGTGAGCTGTATTAGTGTTTCTTCCACCACTTGTCTAGACGTGCAGGCAGAACGTCGTCTTGTACTTCAACGGATTCGCGCCGGAACGTGGCCATCTCTTGGACTGCCAAAGGGAGCTTCTGTATGAATAGTCGCATTAAGATTTCCTTGGGCAGGTTGAATTCCAAGGCTTTCTGCTCCATCTCCCTAAATAGCTCAGAAGGCGTGCGGCTACCTAGGGAGATCTGGCTCATCAATTCTTTAAGCCTGTCTTCTCGATATGGTGTCAAGCGCTGCTTGATGGAGCGTTGCAGGCTCTGACATGGCTGTGCATATGTTCCGTCAGTGTATTGATGCAGAATATCTTTTAGTTTGCGTCTGAAAGACATTGGGATTGTCTCCCAAGCCCTCAAGTATATTGAATACTCGTCTGTTATACTGGACACCTTGGCCAATAAAATAACATCGTCGACCCACTTGTCAAGGTAGTCTGGATCAAATTGGCATATTTTGTACTGTGTCCATGTGTTGGTGTGGCCTGTTTCTGGGCTCACCACCGGGCTTACTCCATTTCCTGAACTGGACGTCATCTTATGTGTGTGAGTGTTGTCGAGAATAGATGGCAGTGTAACATCGTCCTCACCCGTCATCGTGCGGCTGTCTTCGAGCATTGTGATCTCGAAATGGTGTTTTTCTGTGATATGTGTCATAGTATTTGGTTTTCTTTGTGGCATTCATCGTCTTTGTTTAAATATGTTTCAATTGATGAAACCATTAACATTATAATCAAAGCGGAACAACACGACATATTACCATCGCCGTTGCCAGGTCACACTCTACGCGGACTTACCTGTTTATGGAAGAAAGACGTACGGTCCATTTTAATGGAAGCATCTATTACCAGACTGATGGGGCGGCAATAAAGAGCCCCTTATCTGCGGTTTTGGGTATGATTTTTCTAGAGCATCCTGAGTACATATTATCAAGAATGACATGAGCAAATGAGATCAATAAATACGCCACGTGGATGATATATTCCTTGATCTTAAGCACAGGTTCAAATCATTAACATTGCTTCAAAGTTTCCATTAAGCACAAATGAATATCGTTTTCATATCAGAGCACGAGAAAGATGATTGTCTGTCTTTCTTAGATGTACTATTAAAGAAAGAAACTAATGGTAAATTAAATAAAACAATTTACCATAGACCAACCTGGTCTTCACGGTATTTGCATTACAGCAGTTTTGTGCCGTTTCAATATATATTGGCAACAGTTTGTAGCTGAATTTCAAAAAATGACAGATTGGTTAGTCAAGATTCAATAGAGAACGTTTATAATAGAGAAATTAATGATTTAATGTATAATGCCTATCCTAAACATTTAATTGAATCAATTATTAAAAGGATAAGAAAACATAAGCAGACGTATTTCTGACAAGAAAAGAAAGTAGTCTAGCCGAACATCCTATTTAAGGAGGATGCATATATTGAGCACGTTTACTCATGTCACTCTTAATAATATGTTCTCTGGCCAAAATAGGAGATGAGAGTATCCACATTGCTAAATAATCAGTCTTTTTATAGATGTTTCGATTAAAACGTAACCATGCGTTTTTTGTCCATAATAAGATAAGCTTGCGAAGAATGCGACCTGACAGCCGTGATGGCTATATATCGGGGTCTATCAACCTGACTATAATGTCAATGGTTTCATCAATTGAAAAATAAATAAACAAAGACGTAACATCTAAAGAAACCATAATCTTCTTTTTCACTATTATATCTTGAATTTTCTTTAGAAAATCCTACAAAACGGCAACTGAATAAATACAAAGTAGTTTTCGCAATGGTTAAAGTATAAGAAGTAAACCTTTAGCTCATGCATGGAACGGAGTCATGACCATTGATAAAATTAGCCACATAACACAACCTATTTTGTATGTTTTTGGCACTCCGTACATTGTTGGTGTAGATAATCCAACACGTTTAAACTTATGGGCAGTGTACTCATCGATAGAACCGTCATCAGTCAAGATATAAATTCCATTTATTACTTTGCACTCCACTTAGTCTTTTCTATTTGATTTATTGTCTAGACGCGTGAATTTTTTATTGTCATTCAATACGTTTTACATCTTTTGTAGGTAGTCAGATTTGTCCATAATAACAATGCTCTTGACTTTATCAGCGTGTAATATTTTGATTTCTGCATTTCTGCTGATATCTTTAAAAGAATTTAAATGATGCTTGTCAATGCATGCAGTTCTGCGCATTTTGACGTTTTCAAGTGTGCCGCCTGATCAACTAATATAGCATAGAACAAATTTTTAAAACAATCTATGGCCAGTAGCGATAGAAATTCCGGCTTGACGATAGGAGAGTACAAGCTGGTCAGTCCAGAAACGATAGCATTAGCCTGACTGCGTCTAAAGGGTCGCGGCCATCACCCCTTTTCATGTGAAGCCTCGAGTTTGGCTTGACTGTGCTGTAACTTTTATTGTAAAATGTGGTTGACGGAATAAGAGCTAGCGTGCCAGGCGCTAAGGGCAAAGTTTGGCTGCTGAAGGAAACTTTGGCCACCGGCATCTGGTCAGATAGTGCTAAACAACCTCGGTTGGGGGACTATCTAATTGAATGAAAACTCCAAATACAAACCACTCTCACTAAAAATGAGCGACCTAGAGTTCTTTCACAGTCTATATGTAAACATGAATGACTTAAATTTATATGGAAATAGAACATTAGACATTTTGGGTTTTTGTATGGCTGTGCATGATGATAAGTTTATAAGTCGGATGTTTAGTCAAATAGCAATTTAAATGCTGCCTCAATATCAAGATCGCACTAAGGCCTAAAGAGTAAATTCTAATACTTGAACCATTGCGCAAACTACTATGTGTTTATTCAGTTGCCGTTACATAGGTCGTAAAAGATTCAAGATATAAATGATAAAAACATGATTATGGTATATTTTAATGTTACGTATTTGTTTAAATATGTTTCAATTGATGAAACCACTAACATTATAATCAAACCGGTACAACACGACATATTACCATCGCCGTTGCCAGTTCACACTCTACGCGGACTTATCTTATTATGGACGAAAGATATACGGTCCATTTTAATGGAAACATTTATTACCAGATTGATGGTGCGGCAATAAGGAGCCCCTTATCTCCTGTTTTGGGTATGATTTTTCTAGAGCATCCTGAGAACATATTATCAAGAATGACATGAGCAAATGAGATCAATAAATACGCCACGTGGATAATATATTCCTTGATCTTAAGCATAGGTTGAAATCATTAACATTGCTTCAAAGTTTTCACTAAGCACAAAAGAATATCGTTTTCACATCAGAGCACGAGAAAGATGGTTGTCTGTCTTTCTTAGATGTACTATTAAAGGAAGAAACTAATGGTAAATTAAATAAATCAATTTACCATAGACCAACCTGGTCTGCACGGTATTTGCATTACAGCAGTTTCGTGTCGTTTCAATATATATTGGCAACATTTTGTAGCTGCATTTCAATAAATGACAGGTTGGTTAGTCAAGATTTAATAGAGAACGATTATAATAGAGAAATTAATGATTTAATTGAATCAATTATTAAAAGGATAAGAAAACAAAAACAGACGTATTTCTCACAAGAAAGGAAAGTAGTCTAGCTGAACATCCTATTTAAGGGTGATGCATATATTGAGCACGTTTACTCATGTCACTCTTAATAATATGTTCTCTAGCCAAAATAGGAGATAAGGGTATCCCCATTTCTACACAATCTGTATGTTTATAGATGCTTGGATTAAAACGGAACCATGCGTCTTTTGTCCATAATAAGATAAGCTTGCGTACAGTGCGACCTGACTGCCGTGATGGTTATATTGTAACGTGCGGCTCCGTGTTACAACCCAACGGAGGTCAATTTTTACAAACGTTGTGCTCTTTAAGGTCAAATATTCTAACTCTGTCATTAAACAATATTTCTCTTAGCTGTGATTTTTGGAACAATCTCTTTTAGTCTCAAGCAGTTTTAATCGATATGTCTTGAACTGCATTTTTATTTGTAATTAATAGTGTTTTGATAAAAGAAACAGAACCGCGCACGAAACGGAAAATACACGCGGTGGACTATTGTGTCTCAGTGAACTTATTTCGCTTAGTTGCAGAAGTTACGCATTGGATTTATTGTGGTTAACTATCCGAACTTCAAAGAATAATGGATTAATATAATAACCTGAGGATAAAATACTGAACTAAATATTTGTGAGTTTTTTTGTCATTGAAGTCGTTATACGGATTATACAGAACATTTTTCTTTATAACATAAATCATTTTACTATGTTCAGATTATCATGTGTTTTCAATCATTTCATTATGTTCATTCCAATCTAGATATTTGTGTAAGAATAACTTCTTGTGCGCAAAACATTATTCTTCATAAACATAAATCATTTTAACTTTTGTTGTCTAGTGAATAGTGTTAAAGAACTATTTTGCATAAAATCTGTTTTTGTAGCTGACCAACATATATTCAATTTGAACTAACTGTGAATTATATTACTATTTGCAACATTATATCTAATATACGTATGACCAGATGTTTTTGCCTTCTCATATCAACCATCCGAAAAAGATCAGAGACTGATTAGGCGCACGGGTAATATTAATAGCCACCATTGATTAGGAGGACGGGTATAAAATTCACGAACTAGAAAACAACCCCGCAAAAGACCCCAACAATATATCGGGGTCTATCAACTTGACTATAATGTCAATGGTTTCATAAATTGAAAAATAAATAAACAAAGACGTAACATCTAAAGAAACCATAATAGTCTTTTTCACTATTATATCGTGAATTTTCTTTAGAAACTCCTACAAAACGGCAACTGAATATATACAAAGTAGTTTTTGCAATGGTTCAAGTATAAGAAGTAAACCTTTAGCTCATGCATGGAACGGAGACATGACCATTGATAAAATAAGCCACATAACACAACCTATTTTGTATGTTTTTGGCACTCCGTACATTGTTGGTGTAGATAATCCAACACGTTTAAACTTCTGGGCAGTGTATTCAACAATAGAACCGGCATCAATCAAGATACAAATTCCACTTATTACTCTGCACTCCACTTTGTCTTTTCTATTTGATTTATTGTCTAGACGCGTGAATTTTTTATTGTCATTCAATACGTTTTACATCTTTTGTAGGTAGTCAGATTTGTCCATAATAACAATGCTCTTGACTATATCAGCGTGTAATATTTTGATTTCTGCATTTCTGCTGATATCTTTAAAAGAATTTAAATGTTGCTTGTCAATGCATGCAGTTCTGCGCATTTTGACGTTTTTTAAAACAATCTATGGCCAGTAGCGATAGAAATTCCGGCTTGACGATAGGAGGGTACAAGCTGGTCAGTCCAGAAACGATAGCATGAGCCTTACTGGGTCTAAAGGAACGCAGCCATCATCCCGTTTCAAGTGAAGCCTCGAGTTTGGCTTGTCTGTGCTGTAATTTTTATTGTAAAATGTGGTTGACGGAATAAGAGCTAGCGTGCCAGGCGCTAAGGGCAAAGTTTGGCTGCTGAAGGAAACTTAGACCACCGGCATCTGGTCAGATAGTGCTAATCAACCTCGGTTGGGGGACTATCTAATTGAATGAAAACTCCAAATACAAACCACCCTCACTAAAAATGAGCGACCTAGAGTTCTTTCACAGTCTATATGTAACCATGAATGACTTATGATTATATGGCAATGAAACATAGGACACTTTGGGCTTTTGTATGGCTGTGCATGATGATTAGTTTCTAAGTCGGATGTTTGGTCAAATAGCAATTTAAATGCTGCCTCAATATCAACATCGCACTTAGGCCTAAAGAGTTAATTCTAATACTTGAACCATTGCGCAAACTACTATGTGTTTAATCAGTTTCCGTTACATAGGTCGTAAAAGATTCAAGATATAAATGATAAAAACATGATTATGGTATATTTTAATGTTACGTATTTGTTTAAATATGTTTCAATTGATGAAACCACTAACATTATAATCAAACCGGTACAACACGACATATTACCATCGCCGTTGCCAGTTCACACTCTACGCGGACTTATCTTATTATGGAAGAAAGATGCACGGTCCATTTTAATGGAAACATCTATTACCAGACTGATGGTGCGGCAATAAGGAGCCCCTTATCTCCTGTTTTGGGTATGATTTTTCTAGAGCATCCTGAGAACATATTATCAAGAATGACATGAGCAAATGAGATCAATAAATACAGGTTGAAATCATTAACATTGCTTCTAAGTTTCCACTAAGCACAAAAGAATATCGTTTTCACATCAGAGCACTAGAAAGATGGTTGTCTGTCTTTCTTAGATGTACTATTAAATGAAGAAACTAATGTTAAATTAAATAAATAAATTTACCATAGACCAACCTGGTCTGCACGGTATTTGCATTACAGCAGTTTCGTGCCGTTTCAATATATATTGGCAACAGTTTGTAGCTGCATTTCAATAAATGACAGGTTGGTTAGTCAAGATTCAATAGAGAACGATTATAATAGAGAAATTAATGATTTAATGTATAATGCCTTTCCTAAACATTTAATTGAATCAATTATTAAAAGGATAAGAATACAAAAACAGACGTATTTCTCACAAGAAAAGAAGGTAGTCTAGCTGAACGTCCTATTTAAGTGGATGCAGTCTCCCGAATAGCAAACAAGAATAGAAATGAGTATCTTTAAATCACATATTTTCCTTCGAATACGTAATAATATTGGAAAATGAAAAAAATAAAAAGATATGACGTGACATAGATATGTGCAGTTAGTCTCATTTATCAACATATATCAACATCGATAAATTCACTGGATACGTTATATCAATTTTGATACAATTGTTATGATAAAAGGAAGAAAATTTTTTTATTAATCGAATTTGTACTTTAATTTATTATATAAATAGTTATAGATGCATTATCGAATTTCACAGACCTGAAAATAGGAAAATTTAAGGTATAATTCGAGTGTAACATTATGCAAAATTGAGAACCATGACTAGCCATTGATTATATTGATTTCGATTGAATAATACAGACTGTGGAATTTAAAATTTCAAGAAGGTATGTTGCTGATCACAATTATTCTTATCTTTAATTCAACCAGGAGGAAGTTTTATCATAATCAAATTAATAAGATCAGCAGGATTTTAGATTTTTTCTAGTTTAGTACATAAAAATTTAAAAGAGATCTTAGATAGAGGCGTTTTTCTACGCCACTTTGGCAATTGATTGTAAATTTTGTAAATTTGCGAAAGCGAGAATAATTTCCCCGCAACATTTCCCACCAAAGTAGGAGAGATCGCCAATTGTCCAGATCTAGTTCGAACTTCATGAATCTTTCTTATTGGATTCATGTAGGCAGCAGATCACTGGTTTAAATGGAAAACTTTTATGCAAAAGCACATCCTTCAAAACCTTAAATTTTGCAGTGTTACAAACTGTAATCTACTGGCGCATATAGTACAGGAGATAGGGCTAATTTATTTCACAACCTTTCTTAGTACAGCTTCTAGCTTATTTGGAAATCTCTTTTTTGATGGATTCCAATTAGCAGTTTCCCGAATAGCACAAAAGAAGGTTGAAGTGGCATTAATATGCGCATTTAATATAGCTAAACTACGAATGTTATTTAAGGTCACACATTTGCCATTACCAGTAGCAAAAGAGAAACAGTCGTTAATGTCGACATTTAATATTACTTACCAATATACATACACAAGTTGTCGATCAACTTAAGTAGGCCGATCGACTAGACGGTTAGTTACTCGAATAAGAGAACTTTGCAAATTAAACACCATTTTTCAAATAAAATGGTGAATCCACGTCTGCAATTGCACAATACGTATTTGAAAGCTCAAAAGTATGTTCTCCAGACTTAGCATTTTAAATGATTACTAAATGCAATAACAAAAGGGAGTTAGCCACATACGAAACCTTATGGATAAACAAATTGCAGCCGAATTTATGCAACCAGACGAAGCATATTCAGGCATTGAGCTGAAATTGAAGGTGACGCACGCAATTGATTGGTTGTTTTCTTATTTTACACTCTCTCCATATTATTTTTGCTAAAATTGATATTGATCTCATCCTAAATATTTTATCAGTATATCAATCCGTCTTATTAACACACATTAACTATTTATTACAACAACAATCAACGCACTTGCAATTAGAGATTCTCTCACACAGATTAGACTTACAGACTGGTTCCAATATACACAATAGAACAATATATACAATACTAATGAGAATACACAACTATGAAAAAATCTCGATCACATAAATCAGGCTTGTAAAGAAAATTCAACGAGATCAAAACCTTTCTTCTTTAATCAGGCGTTATCATTGATATAACATAGAAATAAGCTAGCCAGAAGACAAGAGCATGCACTATGTAACCTTATAAAGTGACAAAAACAAATATAATATCAAATTAAAGAAGAAGAATTACGATATTATATCAGATTAGAGAAAAAAAATTAGCAAGAAACTGAACACTAAAAGCCTTTTTCCTAGTCAGGAATAAATTCTATAATAACACGAATTATATATGTGAAAAGTAAGTTTATGCAAGTCTCTAACTATGACCTTGTAAAATTGGCAAATTCATATCCAGCAGGCTAACATACGAAGAACGCAAAATTCACGCCATTTTTACCCCATTGTGATCTTCCAAACCGTCTAAAGATTCAAATTATCTCAGACGATCTAATAGTGAAACCTATGCAATCCATGAAATCTATGCACCAAATGGACCCATCCAGTTAATAAATCACCATGATCATTCAATCAGTAAACTCACTGGTAAAATAGACCTAGAATTACAAAAACATGTTAATTCCCCAAGACATAACAGGTAAAATGCAGCATAAACATTGCAGTTTGTTAACAAAACCAAAACCACTAATGAATTCAAAGATTTACGATCAATATCTTACTTATCCGCATTCACTTAAGTTCTGGAAAATTTCATCTATGAACTAATTGAACTGTTATTTTAATTCAAAGAGCATCATCACCATCATCATGTCCAGCCATACAAAAGTCAAAAGTGACTAATATTTTACTACCATATACCCACAAGGAGTGAAAAATATTATATAAGTGAATTAAGACAAATTATTAGTGAACTATTAAGTCGGTAAAATCTTGAATTTTGATCATTTTCAGTTGCTCTGCTTATTGGCTTCGACAGGTGGGTTCTCACTTGTCACTTTTTTTTAAGCCTTCCATCAGCTGATTGTCTGAAAATGACGTTGAAACAAGATTTTACATTGTTCTTTTCCCAATATTTCGAGACATCATTTCCAGTCTCATCTTCAGGGTTGACACAATACGCACAGGAGTAAAACACAACTTGTGGCAAATTTGCCACAGTGAACTATAGTATACATTGATATCCATCATGTTAGTACCATGTACCTTTTCGGTACTATAATGTTAGTATCGGTTACTGACACAATAGCCATACTGTTAGTGTCCTTTATATATGTACATATATATATATATATATATATATATATATATATATATATATATATATATATATATATATATATTGTAGGAGTATTTTTGCGGGGTAGCTATCTAGTTCGTGATTCTGTACCCGTCCTACATATCCATGGTGGCTTTTATTACTACCCGTGCTCATATTCGGTCTCTGATCCATTTTGGATGGTTGATGTGAGAAGGCAAAGATGATTTGTCCCACGTATATTGTACACAATGTTTCAAATAGAAATAGAATTCACAGTTAGTCCAAATTGACCATGTGTAGGTCGGCAATAAAAACAAATTTTAACACAAAAGTATGTCTTAAACACCATTCACAGTTAAACTAAATTGTCCGTCTTGTGGATGGCAAAAGTTAAAGTGAGTTCTGTTCATAAAGAAAAATGTTTTGCACACAAGCAGTTGTTCTTACACAAATGTCTGAATTGAAATGAATACACTCAACCGATTGAAAATACATGATGATATCAACATAGTCACTGTTAAAAGTTGTCACTAAAAATGAATGAGTAACCCGTGTAAAGACTTCAATGACAAAAACTCACAAATATTTAGTTCATTGCTTGCTATGTTTTTAACACATGTCATTATACTAATCCATTATTCTCTGAAGTTCGGATAGGCATAATTAAATGTGGACAGTAAATCTTTCGAATAAACTGTGAATAATCCAACTGAGCGAAATAAATCCGCTGTGACACAATAGTCCATCGCGTGATCCACGCGGATCGCGCGCGATTCTGTATATATCATAAAAACCCTTGTAAACGCCCCGGCTTCAAGTAAATGCCGTACGACGTTACAAACTCGGTTAAGGTGCTCTGAATAGAGATTAGTTACTGATATGGGGGCCCTTAAGAGGGCCGGGTAATGCGTTCGCCTGAACTCTTCAGAGTTGAAGATGTCCTAGAGCCTTGGGTGGACTCTGGTTGAGTTTTGCTCCCGTGGTTGAGCTGTGATCGCGTTGTGGATGGTGTCCTGCAGGTCCTGCACTCAATTGGCTCGTCTCTCCGGTATCCCGCAACAAGATGAGTAGGTATTGACAGCCGACAGAGCGCACACGTATTGACAGCCGACAGAACGCACACGCGTGAAGCAGGTAGAAGGCAAATACCACAACTGACTTGCATGGTAAATTACCGTGCTTAAATAGCATGCAATATGTGTACTTGCATACTATTGGTTAAACGTGGTTAGACGTGGTTAAACGGCAATTTGCTTTTTTCTCATTGGTGCAACATAAATAAATTTGAATTTAATTTACGCAATATGTCGGCGATTGATTTGTGTCGTTACAACACTTTCCTCTCTGAAAAAAGAAGAAAAAAAATATTCCTCTCTGCGAGGCTAGATAAGAAATGCATGACAGAGTTCGAACCAAGTTAAGCAAAAATATGATGAACCATAAGTGCTGGGCTTAAATATGCTTGTTGGTTGCTTCAACAATGATATGATGCCAGGTAACCACTAGGAATTGCTACACAAATTGTTAGCTCTAGTGGACGGTCATAGCACGTGAGGCAAAATAGAGCAGTGTAGGTTTTTGGAGCCGCAGCGTGAAGATTTCGAGGTAAATCGCCTCTGAATTTGCCAGGTTTAAGTTAAAACCTAAGCAGGTTGGATCGTTGTCAATGTGTTTGTATACGACCAAAGGAGCTAGAGTGCTCGACGTTGTGGTCATGACATTTGTAGAGTGGTCTTTGTGAAATAGATAAAGTTGAGATATGCATTGAAAGTGGCCTGTACCATGATATGAAGCTGATCACTACTTAGTGTTGCTACACGAAAGCGTTAGCTCTAAGTAGCTGGTCATACCAAAAATAACGTAAGGTTAAAAAAATTTTGATAGTTAATGTTAATGTTTAAAAAAATCAATTACGCGTTATACAAAGCAGGATATTGAGATTAGGGGCAGACGGAGCCTGAGACGTGTGTAGAAGGTTGAACTCTCTCAGGATCAGGTGGTTCGATAAACGGTTTCAATCTGTCTATGCTTACTGATGTCGGTGTAGCGCCTTGCATAATAATGAAGTATTTTGGTTGTCTGAGCAAAATCGGGTAAGGACCGCGATACTTTGGTTGTAGTGGTGCAACAGCATTATTGTTGCGAACGAGTATTCTCTTGCAGCTGTGGAGCTGTGGGGGAACGAAGACTGGACGAGGCGAGTGTCTCGGCTGTTGTTCAGATATGTTACCGAAATGAAGTCGAAGGCGGGTAGCTTCGTCTTGTGAGTTATCTTGTGCCGGTAGTATACGTGGGAGCTGACTAGGCAGGCGTAGATCCATGCCATACAAGAGTTGTGACGCAGATGTTTTAATGGATTCACGAGTACGGGTACGCATGGCAAGCAGAACTAAAGGTAGTGCATCGACCCAGTTGCCATTAATGGACGAGGATGCTAAAGCTGCTTTGAGTTCCCTAGGCATTCTCTCTACCATGCCATTAGCTTGGGGATGGTAGGCAGTCGTCTGGCGTAATATGCATCCCATGTATCGCAAGGTGGTTTTGAAACGATCAGATGAGAAACAAGTGCCTCTGTCTGTGATGACCTCATTGGGAACACCATAATTGGATATCCATGCAGAGATAAAACCTTTAGTTACTTCGTCGTCAGAAATGGTGCCAAGAGGTAATGCCGCAGGCCACCGTGTAAATCTATCGATCATAGTTAGAAGGTAACTGAAACCTTGAACCTCTGTCAGATGAACTATGTCTATGTGGACGATGGCTAGGCGAGAAGTAGATCGAAAATGTTGCAACTTAGAACGAGTGTGTCGTGAGATCTTGTTTTTCTGACAAATTGCACACTCTGAGACCCATCGTTTAACATTCTGCCTAAGTCTGTGACCCTAGAAACGATCTGTAAGAAGTCGGACAGTCGCTTGGCTTCCTGGGTGAGAAATTGAGTGAATTGAATCGAAAACCTTCTTCTGAAGGCTGGTCGGCAGAACTGGCTTGTTGGCCTGCGTACCCGTGAAGTAAACAATTGGTAAGCCTTCCCACAGACAGCATATGAACTTGGTTGGGTGACGGGCTATTGATCTTTGAATGTGAATGTCACCGCGTTGTTCAGTTCGCAGGAGAGTTGGCGTTAGTGCAGGTTCACTGAGTGCCACGGAGTTGACAGTGAATGGTGACGGCGAAGGTGGTTGTAGAGAGACGTCTGGCCTGGACAGGGCATCTGCAATGAAGTTCTGTTTGCCCTTGACGTGAAAGACGTCAAATTGCCATTCGCTTAGACGAGAAAGCTGTCTTTCCACTCTGGCAGGGTACTTGGCGATAGATGAAGTTGCGTTTCGAAGTGCGCTAACTAGTGGTGCATGATCTGTGAAAACAACAAATCTACTACTGCCAATGATGCTGATAAAATGGCGCACTGCGTCGTGGATGGCGAGAAGTTCTCAGCCGAAAGTGTCGTACCTCGTTTCTACTGGTTGGAGAGTACGCGAGTAGAAACTGATAGGCTTCCGAAATCCGTTGATCTCTTGTTCCAACGTGGCTCCAATAGCGAATTCAGAAGCATCTGTCGTGAGTAGAAATGGCTTTTCAAAATCTGGATGTGTTAGCATTGTGGCATTTGCTAACGAGTTGATGGCAAGTCGAAGTAATTCCTCGTCTTCGGATGACGAAGCAATGATCGAATTCTTACTAAGTCCTTTTCGGTTCCGCAGGTGCCTGCACAAAGGATAAAGTTGTTTTGAAAGTCCTGGAAGGAACTTGCGATAATAGTTTAGTACTCCCAGGATTTTCTGCAATTCGCTCACAGTCCTTGGTGACTTGATATTCTTGATTGAATTCGTCTTTGACGGCAACGGTTGAATACCTTGGGCCGTGATACGATGCCCTAAGAAGTCGGCGGATGAAGTTGCAATCTGCGTCTTGTCACAGTTGATCTTGAGTCCGTGGTTGGATAAGCGTGAAGGGACATTTCGTAGATGTTTCGCATGAGATTCTAGATCTGGACTGAATACCATAATGTCATTAATATATGACATACAATAAGCAGAGTCGTCGCGAAGTATGTTGTCTATGAATCTTTGAAATGTCTGAGTAGCACACTTAAGTCCAAAAGGCATGTAAAGATATTCAAAAAGGTCAAATGGAGTGATGACTGCAGTTTTCTCGATATCTTCTGGTGCTACCGGGATGTGATGGTACGCTTGTCTGAGGTCAATCACTGAGAAGAAATTGCTGCCGTTGAGATTTTCAAGTAAAGTGTTTATATTTGGAATAGGATATGCATCAGATCTGTACGATCCGTTTGTTTTAGAGAGTAAATGCAGTGGTGACGCCCATGAACTTTTCGATGGTCTGATGATTCTCTCTTCCAAAAGCCTTGAGAATTCTTCTTTGGCAGCTTTAAGCTTAGCAGGAGCCAGTGGTCGCTTCTTGAGTGCAATAGGTTGTCCTTCTGTGACGATATGATGCATCGTGTTTGAGACTCGTAGCTCTGACTTGTTAAGATCGAAAAGCGATTTGTATTTTTGAAGAGCTGCTGATATCTTTGTTAAATGATGCACTGGGGTTGGCTGAATGACCTGTAACTCCAAACGCTCGGAGGCAAGTGTCCAAAACTTTGCTCAAGTCCAGTGGAGGGGTCGATGATCTTTTGATTGGCAAGATCAACAATGAGCCGAAATTTTAGAAGGAAATCAAGGCCTATTATATAATGTGAGACCTTGGCAATGATGAAGTTGTGGGAAAATTCACGTCGTAGACCTATGTTGAGTGTGCGGTATTGGCAGCCATAAGTTGGTATGGCTCGCCTGTAGCTGTTGCAAGAAGAACGCCTAGCGACATCTCGGCCATTGAATCACCTTTGAGAACTGAGACTGCCGCACCTGTGTCTACGATGAACTCTTCGCCAGTTTTGAAATCAAGAAGGTGCAGAAGCTCGTTGGGCTGTTTGGCCGGGTCATGCAAACAAGTAGGCTGGTGATTGCGACCGGCGTTGTCCATTTGGTTCTCTATGTGAAAAATTCGGCGTGGACGAAAAGAGTCGACAGGGATGTTGGATTGTAGTTGGCTTCTTCCCTGTAGCGCCGTTGATGCCGTTGATGTGCAGAAAGTACGGTCTTCTACTTCCTGCGCCAGACGTTTCCCGATACTGATGCACCCTTGTGCCTGCGGTCTGTTGTCCTTTTCGTCAGCTGTGGAAATTGACACTCATTCGGAAATTCTTCGGAACAACAAAGACAAACTTGGCAAGCATAAAAAAAACTTCTTGTGGTTATTACACCAGTTCTTTGGGGCATACTTATTGAAGGATTGCAGAGATCTCGATCGCCGCCTACCATTATAATTTGACTTGGAAACGAATTTTGGTCGAGCATTAACTTGATTTAGCTCGGATTTGGTAATGGTCAATCCTCATAGAACTTTAGCCATGTTCGCCACTGTCATCTCTAAAGAGGAGTGTCTATCATCTTGCGAGGGTGAAGAAAAGGATGATGGATTCACTTTGGGTTCCAAAACCCTATATTCTAACTCACATCTCTCAGATAAGTCATCTATAGAGAGAGTGTTGGGGAGCTGTCTGGCAAAGAGTTTTAATGTTTGGGGAAGATTGTTAATAAAAACAACCTTAGCCTCATGGTCAGAAATGTTGGTTTTATACCAACGTTTCCGTAATTCCCTCAATATTTCGATGGGGCCAAGGTTTGGCATGTCTAACTGTGCATATTTGTTTATTATCTGCTCAGTCTCTGTGGGCCCAAGCAAGGATTCTACTTCGTTTTGTAGACCCAAAATGGGATTAGGTAGCTTCCTAATGGCCTCAAGCTTAGGATAAATCCGTCGCTGCAATTCAGAAGGTAGTTTAGCAAAAACCTTCGACAGTTTTTGATGACTGTCATAATCAGGAAACGGGGAGAAAGCGGAGTCTACGCGCATAAAGAATAGCTCACTATCTCCATCCCAAACAGGAACATCAATATCTAAAATTGGACCTGACATTCTAACAATCTTACGGGATCTTAAAAGCATAAATTTATAAGCAATATGAAAATATATAAATATACTTTAACGAAACGCTTACCCACAAAAAGCTTCCACAGGTGAATGAGCGCAGAACAAAAGCACGTCACAGTAACTGCTTCCAAAAATTGAAATTATCCGCAATTGAGCCTGTCGAGTACGTACGGTACCGTTTTGTACGTAGAATAGATGAACAGAGGCCCCGTTGGCCTTTGATGCCAATGTATTATTATTATATCCCCCCAAAAAAAATTACCACAAAACCACGAATATATATATACCCAAAAAAAATTCACAGATGACCACGATCACGGTAGAGAAAACGCAAATGTTAATCGATTTTTATCCCAAATAAATGAAAAAGGAAGTCAATTTTATTTATACCAAAAAAAATCAGAACAATAATCAATATCCTGGCGCGGTCGCCAATTTTGTAAATGCCGTACGACGTTACAAACTCGGTTAAGGTGCTCTGAATAGAGATTTGTTACTGATAGGGGGCCCTTAAGAGGGCCTGGTAATGCGTTCTCCTGAATTGTTCAGAGTGTGAAGATGTTCTAGAGCCTTGGGTGGACTCTGGTTGTTGTTGTTCTTCTTGTAGAGTTGTAATCACGATGTGGATAACGTCGTTCAGGTTCTGCAATTAATTGGCTCGTCTCGCTGGTTATACCGCAACAAGATGAGTCACGGATGTAGCCAATTGTTGGTGAAACTATCAAATCACCAGCGTAGGTATTGACAGCCGACAGAACGCACACGCGTGAACGCAAGGCAGAATGCAAATGCAACAACTGACTTGCATGGTAAATTTCCGTGCTTAAATAGCATGCCATGCCTACTTGCACACTATTGGTTAAACGGCAAGTTTCGCTTTTTTCTCATTGGTGCAACGTAAATAAAATTGAATTTAATTTACGCAATATGTCGGCCATTAATTTGTGTCGTTACAGTGGTTTAAATTTATCAGTCAATGTTATTTTACATAAGGCGGAGGATTTAACTTCCTCCACACTAACTCATTAAACTGGATCAGCGTAGACTATACGAATACAAAAAACCAAACTGATATAAGCTTGGCGTCTATGGTATCTTCTTTAGATAATAGGATAGAACCTCTACTCTGATACTCATACAGTCACTGATCTTCTTGCAGTTTCTGAAATTGGTTTTCTTCAGGGTCTCTATGTATTGCTTCAATTTATGTAGTGTATCGTTTTATACTCACATCTGAGTTTTATAATATCATTTAAATCAATCTTATTAGAAATCATAAATATTTAATACGTTTTATGTTTTGTTTGTTGCTTTCCTCTGTCGCTTTCCGCTTTATGCGAATATTTGACGTTAACATTAGATCTATTCTTCATTTTATTTTTTTAAATATTACATATCCATATTTCCGTAGACGCCTTATCTTCATTTAATGATTGTAGGACTGTCTAAATAAACACTTTTCAGTGTCTCGCCGTAAAATTTTCTGTGGCTTATTTTATGGAATCCCTTGATTGTAAAGAAATTTCCGAGAAAGATGAAAATGTTCCGAATTTTTCTGAAAACAAGGTAAATAGTAAAATTTACTTATGGAAAAGGATGCAATAGAATTAATTTGTACAGATACAAAGAGCACTTTCCGTAAAATATATACACGAGTGAGTATTAGTTGCTAATTTCTAGGAATTTCTCCTTAAAATCAGGGAATCGTCGGATTCACATGAAGCAGTAGGTGTATGGCTCGATCAAAATTCAAGACGTGCTCGAACTCCATCATTTTCAATACCGCAGAACTGTATGTTTATATATATTACTGGAAAACCTATATTTTCTTTGTTTGGTTTTCTAATATGATAACACCAAAAATAGCTTATTTGGTTAACTCCTTTTAAGTAATCTTGATTGATCTTAAAAATATAATATTCTTAATGCTGAACTTGACAAGGGCTTATTTTGTGTTTGATAGTAGGTTTCGTCGCATTATATGACATCAATCTTCATATATGTCCTGTCTAAGGTGGTTCATGAGTGGTGCATATAATAATAATAATAATACATTAATTTGGCATCAAAGGCCAACAGGCCCGACCTATGAAATAACAAATCAAAGGTAGGATGTGTGGAGGTGAATTAAATAGTGACTAGAAAAGTATTTAATAGCAGGAATGAGTTTAGCAAGAAAAATGTTTTCATCAACTTCATGACAGTTCAATGTGGAGTTCAGTATATGAAGTGTCCGAGCATCAATGCGGGGTAGGCTGGGACAGATGAGTTTGAGTGTGAGATCGAAAATGATGGCGGACCGGAGGCAGACGTGTGATTTATAACTGTGGAACAGTCTCTATGACATGAATAAAGCACTTCGCCCTGTCAGCCAATTTTTTGGTATTCTGGTACACATTTGGAGATTAACCTATCATTTTTTTAAGTATTAAATGAAGTTATGCCTATATATATATATATATATATATATATATATATATATATATATATATATATATATGTATATATATACTCGTATGTGATTGTGAGTGCTCTTCAATTCTTGTGTACAAATATTTAATAGAAAAATAATAAAATACTTCACTTGCTTAATAACTATTTCATAGTTCACATGTTCTACGTTAAAATTTAGGCTCGTGTAGAAAATATTTTGGCGTATATGCCCGCGGCTGAGCCATCCTTCCGCCATAATCTATTTAAGCTATTTTTATTTTCAGATGGCATTAATATTAGTTTCGACAACTCTATAACTAAGAAAATTTTTTGTTGGCGTTGACTTTAAGTCCATCAGAGGTTGGCTAGTTCATGATGAAACTCTGTTCCTTTGGTAAAAGTAAGATACCTTTTTACTGAAGCCTCATGATAGTTTATTTGTTGACGCTTAGAATGTTATGGCTCTTTCCTCACAAGCTATCCAATCTTTTATCGCTGTCATACTGCAGTATAGATAATGCTTAACTATCGGAGATGTGAATATTCGAGGTACATTGTCTCATTTTTGCCATCGCAAATAGCAAATGCTTTTATGCTCCAGTATCAGTGTGAGTTATCCAACAAGGAATGTTTTAGAATTTCTGCTACCTATTGATGCATCAACGAGCTAGAAATTCGGGTCTAGTCAATGTTCTGGATAGACAAGCTGGTTCAGCGTCGTTAATGTTTATTACGAAACCGCAACCATTCTGGTAATGAAAGGAGCTATCAGCTTTAAGTGTCGTTCATAGATCCTAGTGATTACCGTTGAGTTGATAGCCAAATTAGTTCAAGCCTGCGCAAGAATCGTGGTTATAGAAGTCAATCCTTGTTGTGTAAATAGTTTTGAAATCAACATACAGCTCTCCATTCTTGCAAAAGCTTCGATATGACCGTTGTGAATATTTTAGAGCGCTATTAACGGCATTAAAATCACAAGACGTAGCAACAAGAACTATACGGATTGAACAGTGATCTGTTTCACAAAGATCGACTACATTCTTGTAAGCAGTAGATAAAAACGCAATACTGGTGCTCTACTGGTTTGGTCAGTGCGTCTTATGTATTTTGTGAGTCATGCTTCTATTGAAATTCCATCGTACGCTTCTCCCTTTATTCAAGGGATTTAATGTGTGTTATGACCGAATAAAATTGTAGATAGCTTTTAAGTATGTCTTAGCTCTTCTTGATCACCCTTTAATTTCCATGGAGTGCAAAAAGTTTGGAACGCTATGAGTGCAAATATTGAGCAGGCCTTGGCTAGAATCTCAACAATAAAATCTTAGTTAATTTATATTATATTAAAATCATAAGTATTTCACATACGGAAATTGTTATGAAACTAAGAGGTCATCCCCTAACTCGTAAGATTCCCAAGTATTTTGAGTTTTCCATGCAGTGTATGGCGAAAGATGTGGGCTTCATATTCCTTATAAGTTAGAAGCAGCATAAAAGCGTAAAAACTTCGTATCTTACTTTGCTAGTAAATTAAGGGCATCCTGTTTATAATGCACAGCCCATCAGGTAAGCCAGGAATGTCGTCAATTCGCCGCATGTGCGAAGTATCTTAATGTGTTGTGTAGATACCAGTCGTGCTTTTCGTGGGATGTGTATTTATACTTCATTATTTGATGAATTGGCAAAGAGTTAGTCTTTTGGTAGATCGCAAATCGCTGAAATCGATATCCTCTCTTAGGGAGTATTTTAGAATTCTCTATAGCAGGTAATTACTATAACCTAGAGAAAATAATCTGGCTAAATGTTTCTAATAAGCGAAGGAAGTGAACTTTTCCTATCCAAACAGGATGTCGGCCGACAATAAAATTCGTTGACCAAATTCTTTAACACTGGCGAGTTCCAAAAGTTGAGACACTAGTATTCATTAGATCTTTGTCAAAGCTATTATAGCCTAATGTTTAGCTTGGAAATTTGTAACCTATAAGATGTTATGTTGTGCTATGCTCAATGATGATATCACAAAAAAATTCTTCTCGAAGCCTACTGTAAGGGCACACTGGCCTGTACTCGCACTTGTGTGAATCTCGGACTCTTAGGCGGTCAACCATAGTGTCTACAAAACATGTCATTTCCATCACCTTTTTCAGTCATATTGAAAATATTTTATGTGGTATGCTTCAAACCCACAAGTATAGTTCGTTACTGGTTTCTATCTTGCTGTCTGTGACTTTCTGTTAGAGGTACAGAAGAAAGAGTAGGGCCATTAATTGCGCGCAGCAAAGAGCCGTACGTTGTACCTTAAGTAAATATTCGTATTGCCTATATAAAGGTCAATTTTTATCCGCGAACGATGATCGCGTCGAACTGCACTTTATTACTATTTTTAACGGTTTTTTTGGATCCATAAAACCACAAAACTAACGGGTTCTGTCGAGATTTAAAAATTCGTGCTTTGCTGCAGATGTTATTTAAAATTTATGCAACCATCTATAGTTGCTTATCTAGTTCACTAAGCACTAAGTTCAATATATTCAAATACAGTATAATGTTTAGAGTAGAAGATTCCAAAGCAGACTTGCTCAAGTTCGAGCTCTGTCTGTGGAAAATTCTGGACAGTACGTGATGAGTTCCCAATAAGGACGAAACAGGTCTACGTAATGAATTGCCTTTTCTAGATTATGCAAGGCTTAGTGTATACTGACAATCGTATTTAATTAATAGGACTGGTGCTTATATCAAAATCGCAATCATGATTTAAAATGACTGATTGCTCAATCTTTTGCAAGCATTCAACGAATATGATTGTACGACTTTGAAAACTGCTATCTATGATTTACACTATCTTTTTGAAATGTATTAAGGTTGATTTGAAGAAAATAGGTGCTGGGCATTATGACCAATTTCAGCTAATTTAAATTTTCTGGATAACAACTTACGTTCTTTGAACGTAAGCTTAAGAGCCACATATGCAGCGAAGTATTGAATTAAATTTAGCGACATGGCCATTATTTCTGTTGGTTCCTGTTTTTTTATTTAATTAAATAGCATGCTACATTTAACTGTAAATTTTCTTTTATATAATTTCCTGTATGAAATTTAGCTTTAGAACGTAATTCACGCAGTATTGTCTTGGGCCCACAGAAGCGTTCATGGAACACTGGTTGCCATGTGAGTCAACCCCATCCCAACGCTCACCACGATTCTGGTACTGGTAGTTCAAATTTCCATTTTTTTCTTCCTAATTTGGCTGGCACAAACAAAAATCCTGCTAATTGGCCGGGTGCTGTAAGCTGTTCACGCCGTTTGGACAATGGTAACCAATACCAGGATCATAAAGTTAATCAGTGTAACCAACGCCAATCTGAAAAAGAGCACCACTCCGGTGGATCATTTGGTTTGTCGACCAATAGTAGTGGCATACGGGACCAGCGCGAGCGATATCTAACGAAACCCAGTGTTACTGGAGTAGTCAATGGACTATCATCCAACTCTACCAGCTCCAGCACATCTTCTGGTAACCGAGGAGGAAATAGCAAACGTGGCAGGTACGAATTGAGAGACGTTCGTTATGCTTTGTCTCGTATTAAGAAGTCCATTGGCGTACATCTTATATCCTTCATTATACGCAGAATTTTTATTCATATATAACAACTATAATTATGTATAAGCTAGTGTAGAGTATTATGTCGATACGTAACTCATTGTGAATTCGATTGATTCTAAGCTAAGGCTCTAGTTCTAAGGTGCCAAAACGACAAGTTACATGTTATGCAGACTAAATAACTTCGCTGATTTGATGGTGTGTATGTCAATATAGCTCACCGGGCCACAACGTTGATGCTTCTGAGCTGTTAGTTTTTGATACTAGGCATTCACTGAGACGAGGTCAAGCTAACTGTCTTTATTCCACACTAAGAATATACCACCCTGTGTTTTTTTTGCAAGCTACATATAGTCATTAATAGAATGAAATTTCACATTTTATTAAGTAGACAAGCGATATCAAGCTGCTGAACACACTTGCATTTGCAGTTTGTCCCTTCATATTCTTCTCTTCCCCGTCTGACAAAATTTCTCTTTTACATTCCCAGAATAACTGATCAACCGTTTTATGTCGAAATATTGAAAATTTAAATGATCACTAAATAAACTCGGGTTATGTATTTAAATCACAAGCTGTAAGGTGGCGTTAGGGTTCCTTTCCTGACATGGTCAATACAATTATAAAAAGAATCTAAAGTAGCCTTAGATAAACGTAGTCCGGCTCCTGGTCCTCACGTGACGTGTGTGCTATTACTAATAAGGAAAAGGTCTATGGAGATTTCTATCACTTTTGAAATACCAGTTTCTCCGGGCAAATGCTGCTGGTTAGTTTCGATCTGTAGATCATCTACGAGAATGAATAATAAAATTTAGTGGCTGGCTATCTTGAAGCGGGATGACTGAATACAAACCATCCATCTCCGCTGCTAATGAACGACCTGATGTTCTTTTTATTCATCAATGAGTCATGAACAGCAAAACTAATAATTAAGTTTAGTATGGGTCGGCGCATAAGATGAACCAATGTCGTCTTATATGCTGTCTCGCAGGGTGGATTTGCGAAAACCGACCATATTATATGGGACTGAAATTGGAGCATTCAGAGCTGAAGTGTCCTTATGCTAATAACATATAATACAACTGGGCGTACAGATGCATTGTAAATACGGCCTTTAAAGCAGATTGAAATACCCGCATTTTTTCCATAACTGGTGAAGAAAGCTACTATAAATTTCGCGTTTCTCATGCTCACTTCGTTAAACATATTGCCTGAGTTATTGATAGAGCTCCCAAGGTATGTAAACCTGTCAAATATTTCTAGATCATCAATATGAAGTCGCAGAGTTGAGTGAGTGGTGGATGATCCTGTAAAAGTATCTTACATTAAGAGGGTGCGAATTTCATTCAGAAAGACGCATCAACATCTGCTAATCTATTCAAGGTGGGCTGAACAGAATCTCGATTTTAGAATAATATTACGATATTGTCCGTATAGTCAAGATCGAGTAGTTTACCGTCCGGAAGTACTTCAACGTCTGCATCCTGAAAGTGTGGAATTTTTTTTTCATAATAGCTTCGATTAAATATTAAACAAAAATGGGATGTGGACAGCACTGCTGGTTTTAAAGTTGTGTGTTAATTCGTTGTAGTCCTTAACACGACCAGATGTGTTTGTGTAGAGTGCGTGTATAATATTAACTTAAAGGGCGTAATACCAGCTCCTACTGATGAGTCGCCAGTAAGCATGAAACGAATGTGCATGAAATTATACCTTCCGTTCATGCTGCCTTTGGTTTATCCTTCTGGTCACAACTGAACTAATTTGTTACTAGGTTCGCAACACCTAATACATACTTCGCAACAAACAGTATTTAACTGTAATATATTGAATTGAATGATGTCATGCTTACCGCGAAATGTGATAACTGATATCGATCAAGGCCAGAGTTTATGGATTTACTGGAGTAACAGGTGTTGTTGTAATTCTCAATTTCGGTGAACTATAGCATAAATTGATATCCATCAGGTTGGTATCATGTACCGACTGGGTAACCATAGTGTTAGTACCATGTACCTTTTCGGTACAATAATTTTGGTAAGCACGAAACGAATGTGCATGAGATTATACTTTCCGTTCATGCTGCCTTTGGTTTATCCTTCTGGTCACAACTGAACTAATTTGTTACTAGGTTCGCAAACCTAATACATACTTGCATATATATTAGTTCTTCGCAACAAACAGTATTTAACTGCAATATATTGAATTGAATGATGTCATGCTTACCGCGAAATGTGATAACTGATATCGATGAAGGCCAGAGTGTATGGTTTAACTGGAGTAACAGGTGTTCGGAAATTGTTGTAATTCTCATTTTGGGTGAAATTTAGCATAAATTTATATCCATCAGGTTGGTATCATGTACCGACTCGGAAACCAAAGTGTTAGTATTCGGTACTCATCGATTTCAGAAGGTATCAGTTACTAACACAATAGCCATAGTGTTAGTATCCTTTACAGACACGGTATATATATTATAGTGTGAGTTAGCATTGAAGTCGCATTGTCGTTGACTTTAGATTATGTTAGCTTCACTATTACAGGTTTACACATTCGTCATATAGTGTGAGTTAGCATTGAAGTCGTATTGTCGTTGACCTCAGATTATGTTAGCTTCACTATTACAGGTTTACACATTCGTCTAGGAGATTGTACCGTCCTATTATTCCACATCTTTCTACCGAATATATAGTGGTTAAAGGGCGTAATACCGGCTCCTACTGATGAGTCGCCAGTAAGCACGAAACGAATGTGCATGAGATTATACTTTCCGTTCATGCTGCCTTTGGTTTATCCTTCTGGTCACAACTGAACTAATTTGTTAATAGGTTCGCAAAACCTAATACATACTTGCATATATATTAGTTCTTCGCAAAAAAGTATTTAATTTGGTACCGGTTACTAACACAATAGCCATAGTGTTAGTATCCTTTACAGACTCGGTATATATATTATATAGGTGAGTTAGCATTGAAGTCGTATTGTCGTTGACTTTAGATTATGTTAGCTTCACTATTACAGGTTTACACATTCGTCTAGGAGATTGTACCGTCCCATTATTCCACATTCTTCTACCAAATATATAGTGGTTAAAGGGCGTAATACCGGCTCCTACTGATGAGTCGCCAGTAAGCACGAAACGAATGTGCATGAGATTATACTTTCCGTTCATGCTGCCTTTGGTTTATCCTTCTGGTCACAACTGAACTAATTTGTTACTAGGTTCGCAAAACCTAATACATACTTGCATATATATTAGTTCTTCGCAACAAACAGTATTTAATTTTGGTACCGGTTACTAACACAATAGCCATAGTGTTAGTGTCCTTTACAGACTCGGTATATATATATATTATATAGTGTGAGTTAGCGTTGAAGTCGCATTGTCGTTGACTTTAGATAATGTTAGCTTCACTATTGCAGGTTTACACATTCGTCTAGGAGATTGTACTGTCCTATTATTCCACATTCTTCTACCAAATATATAGTGGTTAAAGGGCGTAATACCGGCTCCTACTGATGAGTCGCCAGTAAGCACGAAACGAATGTGCATGAGATTATACTTTCCGTTCATGCTGCCTTTGGTTTATTCTTCTGGTCACAACTGAACTAATTTTTCAGAGTTTTTTCTCAAGTAAAATTAGGCAGAGGCGCCTTTTAACGAAAGCTTGCGGCATTGGATAACGATACTGCTACTTATTCGAATTCCAACCAGTGTCTTGTTTTCAGTTTAAAAATTTTTTTTGTAAAACTTGAATTGACTACACGTCGGCTGTGTATTGAAATGTATAAGTTACCAGCATTTTCTTAAATAAGCCATTGGCCTTGTATTTTTTATACATTAATACGTTTATCTTTTATTAAACAATATGCAAACAGCAAGACTAGCGAAAATTGCCGTCAGAAGGCAGCTGATAATAATGTTCAGCACCAACGCACTGGAAATGGTAGCGAAAATAAGGAGCATAATAACCACCAGCATCGTGGAGGTACACCAAGTAATCGCAATTTTTCCGGAAATGCTAATGGTTGTTCAGTTTCTGCATCGTCTTATTCTGAGTTGAGTGGTCCTCGTGAAAATGGTTCCTCATTTTATTCGCGCTCCTACGGGAACCCTCGAGGAGCAACAAACTCTTCTGGTGGTGGTAAGCTGATATATTCATTTTTGCTTAATTTTTAATATTTTACTGTATTATATAAATGGCAAATGTAGTGCTTCATTGCAGCTTAACCATGAAATAATATTCAATTATATAATTAAACGAACATTGGTTGCGCAGGCGGTGATAACAATTGTTTTAATCAAGGTTGCGATCTTGATATAAACACCTGACCCACTACTTACATACATTTGTCAGTATAAACTAAGTATTGCATAGTGTCGAAAAGGCAATTCATCCAGTTGACCGGTTTTGTCCTTATTGGGAACTCCTCACGTACTGTACAGAATTTGCCGCTACAGGGCTCGTACCTGGGCACGTCTGCTTCGTAATCTGGTGCTTTTACCACTGAGCCACCCTGCCAGACTACACTATGCAATACTTAGTTTATACTGACAAATTTATGTAAATAATAGGTCAGATGTTTATATCAGGATCGCAACCTTGATTAAAAGTAAATAATATTCATGTCCGTGTAGTGCGTGAAAGATCGTTAGGCCGCCATTTCCTAATGTGAAGAATAGTTTTCGTATGTGCATTCTTTCACCACAGCTTTTTGCACCATTGAATATCTTCGCCTTTTCTATTATTTGTGACGCTTCCGCCTCTTGCAGGCCTGAAATTGTACCGAAATTTGTTCGCTGAATATTAAATAGAAGATTTTGGCTGTTGTCACAAAACCATCTTAAATGTCATCGGGTGTTGGACAGATCAAACTGAAACTGGCTATAATTTGTTTGTTAGAACCTGGAATAAGTGCTGGTCTTGAATACATTGAAAATACTTTTCTGTTGTTGGAAAAAATTAGACCTCCAGACAGTCATGAACTGTGCTCTGGGAGTATCTATTTTCTGTGGTTTAATACTAAATGCATCGACTTCTTTGATTACTACCCATTTCGATTAGAAACATAAGGCTGTGCTCAACGGTGCACTACTATCTGTTGCATTGAAACTTTTCCAGATGTTTCTCTTGGATCGGTTGATATTAAGATTTCTTGACGTATTAGCCTTACTACAGCTATCTCTGACAATTTAGGAAAACAATTTCAGAATACTTACACATGTATATGATCTTCAAATTTATGCGATTGATTTCCGCTGTCTAGACATTGCCGCCAAAAAGTGAATGCGTTTAGTCTGCTAGCTGGGCTTCATGATGCATTAAGCATGCATTTTTTCTTGGACGATTTCGATTTACCGTTACTGTCCGCTACTGCCAGTTAAATATAGCTGGTGGTGTCATAGTCTGAGACTATTGCTCGATATATCGTCCGGTTTATTAAACCGTAGCGTACCCTCATTAAAAGTGAAATATTGGCGGAAATGTGCAATAATTTAGCAACAACCAGGGTCCAGTTAGGAGACTTGTTTAATTATGACTTACAGATATAGACTCTGGAAGCCAGTAGGGGATACGTTGTTCCCTGTTCATTTAAACTATGCTCCCCGTCAACAAAATTTGCAGCCATTTATTTAATTTTCCATATAATTAATGTATTTTAGCATTAAGCTGGTTATGGCTTGAAGCAGAGTGAGTAAAGTAAAAGTTTCTTCGAATGGAGATCTTGGTAGCCTCTTTTCTGGGAATTGGTTAGATATATCTTCCCTTTTAAGAACGCCTCATCTCTACATAATAGCATATATATTATTTCTCCGTCACAAACAGTATTTAACTGTTATATATTGAATTCAATGATGTCATGCTTACCGCGAAATGTGATAACCGATATCGATCAATGCCAGAGTTTATAGATTTACTGGAGTAACAGTTGTTCAGAGATAGTTGTAATTCTCAATTTTGTGGACTACAGTATACATTGAAACCCATCATCTTCTTACCTTGTACTGACTCGGCAACCATAGGGTTGGTATCATGTACATTTTCGGTACTATAATGTTGGAATCAGGTATTGACACAATATCGATAGTGTTGGTATCCTTTACTGACTCGGTATATACATTATATAGAGATGAAGCCGCGTTGTCGAGACTTTGTATAGTGTTAGCTTCACTACTGCAAGTTCACACATTCGTCTAGGAGATTTTACCGTCCTATTTTCCCACATTCCCCACCCAATCATATAATGGATAAAGGGCGTAATACCAGCTCCTACTGATAAGTCGTCATTAAGCATAATATGAATGTTCACGAGATTATACTTGCCGTTCATGCTATCAAGGGTTTATCCTTCTGGTCATAATTGGACTAATTTGTTACTAGGTTTGTAACACCTAATGCATAATTGCATATAAATTAGTTCTCCGTCACAAACAGTATCTAACTGTTGCTCTCAGAACACAATATCAAAAAACTGTTTGCTGATTATCATGTACCTTTTCTCCATTTTATTCATACGTGCGATTGCACGTATATTGAAAGTACGAAAAATCGTCTTATATTTATCTCAAGAAAATAAAAAAAATTAAGCATAATTTTGAAACTCGACGTACAACCATTCCGACAAAATAACTGAAATACACGACGTTGTCCTTATCTTACATCCATTGTGCGGAAGTTACCAGATAAGCCAGATCATGCGTTGGACTAACATTCTCATATATTCAATGGAACAAATAACAAATTATAAAAGGAAAATCGGGATAACACTATCATCATCGGAATTGTAGGTGCCAGAACTGAATAACTAGAAGACTAATAGAAATATCAACAAAAATTTCATTGTTACCAGGACGCACAACAATTTATTTTTACATACAAAAACAAATATTGGGATAATCCTTGTTTAAAAAACACCATCGTTGGAAAATGATGAGAACACCTACTCTCAAATGGACACACTATAAGCAACCTACGAAATAATTGCAATCATAAAGCAACGGCGGACTATATTTCACTCGGTCAGTCAAATTTAAATCCATACTCATTATAATAGAAGTATGCAATGTTGCGTACTTTGAGTGTTTCATGAAATAAATTATATACGTTCACATGGTTACACTATTTCACTAAGAGTTTTAATACCTCGTTATCAATCACCAAACTACTTCATATTCTTTAAATAAACTGCTGCTGAACTAATTTTTATACGTTAATTTGTCATGTTATGTGCTGTTTATTAGAATTTAACTTATCGTTTATGTTCTATCAACTTTTCAGTTTCTGGTGGAAAAACTGGTGGTCCTCTATTAGCTAACAAGAATTTTATTGCTACATCGTCATCTCAGTCAACATCATCAACTGCACCAGTTCGGTCGACCGGGGCAGACAACGCCAAAACTTCATCTGCAAATAATACCAGTATTGAAGTTAGTGGCTGTTTTGCAGATGGTATGGGTTGGGAAGCTGGGAGTGCATTTGCTAATTCATTCAACAGCCATAGCAGTCACAACAACATAGGGCATTTACGCAGAAATTTTAATAACCAACAACATCGTCAACGTAAGGATCATACTCTAGAAGAACCAGAATGGTTTTCGGGTGGACCGAATAATGTTAACGAGATGATTGAACTGACTGGGATGGATGATCTTCCGGCCAAAGAGGATCATCTGATAGCTGGTAAAGAAAGTAGCTTAAAATCTAGAAGTACAGGTGTGTTTTTCAAACAAAAATTGAACAAACAAATGGAGATTATAGATTCGACTGAGATATCGGATTTCACTAAAAATCCTAGTGATGATGTTCAAATAAAAGATGATGTTGCCTCATTATTCATGGACAAAACACATGATACACTTATTATTGATAACGAGAATACACGAACTAGCAACTCGTCTGATATGAAACGCGAGATAAATTGTGATATAGTACAGTTATCAATCGAAGGTTCTAACGTCGACAAATCTGATTGCCTAGATAGCATTGGAGCTGAGAGCAAAGAATGTAAGTTAAGGAGTGTTCTGTTTTTACTTTTAAAAGTATTATTATTATCATTTATGGCAATATATCCGCATTTAATAACAGGTGCTTCTATGTTTTACTGCGGTTTCCTCCTTTGGAGAATAAGGCAGTTTCATGGGCATCTCGGTTCCATTCATTTATGTCACAGTCTGCAGCAAAATAACAAAATTTGGAAAGCCATACTCTAATTACATTGTTTTGGCTCGTACACTTTTTAAGCATCAAACAACGAAATTCTCATTGATTTAAAAAAAAATGTTTTAAATTGATCTCCTTAGTGACATTGACAACATTTTGAGCGATATTTAGCTTTGTCCAATTGTGAAGCTTATCCGTTTTCTGCAGATTATTTTATAATCTGTGTAAATGCGTCTATTGAACATATCACGATGTTTATACTACTTTGAGGCACCTTGAGCGAATTGTAGCATTGGATAGTGGATCGGTCCAGCGTCCTGTTGTGGTAGACCGTCTTCATTTTTCGTTTGTCTTTAACACGCAAAGATCAGGTTTTACACCCGTAACGCAGACCACTCCTTATAGAAACTTGATAATCGCGAATCTTTGTTTGAAACTTGCAATCATTCTTTTGCCAGAGAACATACTTTCGTTAAAGGAATGCTCATCGAGTATCATTCTTACGGGTTCTGAGTTCATCTGTAGCCTCGCCATTGAGCAGAATTAGGTGTGTAATATATAAGTCGATCTCCTCACAATTTCTGATAAAGTAAGGAAATAAATTGACATGTAGAAAATGCCTAGGCTTTATTTACATTTATTTTTAAAATTACTTCTGTAGTGTAAGATTTTTAACGTTCCATCGCGCATTTAGCAGTTCTTAAACGTTGATCAAGCATAATGCCGTCCACTTAATCAAGGCTCAGTTTACAAGTGTTTTGATGTCCTACAAAAATCTCTGATTATAAAGTCTAAGATACAATTGAATAGCACTGCAGATGAAGCACAACCAGAAAATTTCGATAAGCCTATCGAAATCACTCCTTTTGCCAGTACTCTCCACACTGTTGGCCATTGCTTTTACTGTAAATCTCGGTCATTTCATGCTAAACGCGTTCCTTCGTGCATTTCGGTGAATTTCTCAAACGCACTTTTTAAGTTACGGTTTAGAGCTACAACTTATCCGAGGAGACGTTAATCTTTTAATGACGTGTTGTTGAGTCGAACAGATGTCCCATGGTCTCCTGCATAGTGTTGCTTAGCTTGTACCAATCACGTATTTTCTAGTAATACATGTTATAAATCACCTTTATTCTCGGTTTAGGCTTTATTACGAGAGAGGTTCCAACATATCGATGTGCGATCCAAGCGATGCTTAGTTCTACAATCGTTTGAGTAATGCGTGGATAAATACCTTATATTTTGAAGGCTTGTATTAGATATGCGCAACCGATTTAGGTCAGTTTAATTTTTGATCACTTTGCTGTGGTTTAGTTTTTACTTTCTGCAATAAAAAATTCAATTCCTGGTTCTTATAAGAATTCATCTCTTACATTTTCCTCATATTTGAATTTTTCTTGTGTGGAGTAAATGATGATCCGTCTTCCCCAGGCGTGTTAACCTCATCTAGCCCACAGACCAGATTTACTTAGGTTTCTTAGTGATGTTTTTATACCTTACCTGTAGTCCTTATTTATGTCGGATTAGACAAATTATACAGTTGATTAATTCAATTTTTTGAATTCGTTTATCGATTTATCTTTCCGATATAATTTAATGATTTTTTTTAAAACTTTTATGTACCTGGCTTGTAGCTATATAAGCTAGCTTCGACAATTGGTATCCAATGAGTTGTACCGGTGATGGTTGTTTCATGTGAAACCTCCAATTAGGTTTAACAGCTCGTTTTAGAACGTGTTGCTTTAAAGCAAGTTTGTAGTTTAAAAGAATGAAAAATTTCGAAATTGTACTAATCAAAATTTTCTGATCTGCGTTTTGGCTAACGCAGGCTGAATTCCAGTTTGTTTGCTTCTTGAAGGTATTTCGGCGATTCTTGGCCACCGCCCATCATCACGTTTTAAAATACAAACTTTTGATGATGAGCGAACTGAAGAAGATGACGGCTAAGAGTCGCCGAAACAAAACTACTGGAATTCAGCCTGTGTTAATTAAAATGCAGACTAGGTAAGTTTTTGGTTTGTTAGCTTTCGTGCGTAATATGAAATCAATAAAGATATTGGGGAAATGGATTATCTCGGTTCCACGCTTTGAAATAATGATGTGCATTTTGCCTACACCGCTGTCTGTGATATAAATAAGTAAATTGTATTTCTATGATTGCGAAATCATTTTTGAAAAGGCATGCTTTATGTTTGCATAGTCCTGTTTACCGTCTGTTTTTATAGGCAGCAAATTGTTCGTACCACTGGCGTTAAATACCGAAAGGAAGGAGGAGAAAGAGTTAAATGTGGCGGCGGTGTTGAGTGCTGGCGATCCTGCAATATTTAGTGCATCAGCCCACTTTTCACCATCTCGAGTGGCTCAACAAATGCAGAACGACAGCTCTACCAATGACCGAGAGCAGAACAAGGAGAATGAAGTTTTTAATAAAGACAAATTTAAGGATTTAGAATCTGTCACTACTAACGGCAACCTGCTTTCGCCGGCAAAAAAGCTAGCTGCTTTGGCAGCATTATACGCAGACAAGAAGTTGTTGGGTTCCGAAACTGATCATACGACCAGTAAGCGATTCTAATTTAAGCGCTATTAATTATTTTGATATTTATTAACGGATTAATTTTAGTTTGAGTGTTTTTATAACTCATATTTCAAAATTGCTAACAGATTATAAAACGATTGAATTGATTTAAGAATAATTGATTGCGCGGGTGGTGATAACAATTGTTTAAATTAAGTTTGCGAGGTTGAAGTAAACACCAATCCCATTGGATTTAGCCAGTCGTCGAATAACATAACAAAAGTGCGTTACGGCTGGCGGTAGTTTTGTTAAGCTGTTCGACGACTAGTTAAATAAAATGGGATTGGTTTTTTTACTTGAAGCTCGCAAACTTTATTTAAATGATTAAACTGATTACTCGTTTTTGCAATAACTTAAAATTTTTCCGTAACTATGGTTTTGTTCCAGTATAATTTCGTTCGACAAATAACAATGATTATCTTAAATATATAGATATATATATCAGGACTCTCGATTGACATCCAAAAAGTGAAAATGATCGAAAACCAACAAGTTCGTTAGGTAAATCGATATCCTTAAGATCCTGATATGACTCATTATGCCAATGATAACCGTACCATCCTTGCAAAGTCTCTTTTGTAACTAATAAGGCAATACTCTTTAATAATATAATAAATGGACACCTAGATCCCCCGCAAGGTTGGACCCTACACGGCTAATGCTTGTAAGGCGTAATTAATCTGACCACTGATCCCTGTTCTCCCTTAAACATCACATATTTTTACTTATTCAATTATTTTTTGGTTCGTGGTAATACAGTATGTCGTGATTATTTGACGGATATCGCAAATAATAATATCCGATTAAGGGATTGCTGCCCTGCACTTAATGAAATTCCAAACTACCACTGGAGTAGCTTCGGTGGTATGGTAAACAGGAAGTGCAATTGTTCTTCCCAAATAGTGACCCTACCAGTGCTATCGGCATTCCATAGCAATATTCGATAGTGACGAAATATAAAATAACGGCCGCATAGAACTTATTGGCTCGTCAAACTTAATCTTGATTAATGCCTCCTGACGCTCAGGTTTTTAGCTATCTAAGCCTAATCGAGCGAAAACAATAAATTAAAAATGCTGTCTAGCTGGTTTGTATGCGCTTAGTGTCAGACCGTAGTGGATAGACTCGTCATGAGCCTAATTAATAGCTTGTAAAGATAGTCTTCGTTTGCTGTCAGGAGAGCGTCGTCAATGTATTCGAGAGAAAGTACAGACCATTGTCATCGATCTCCAGGCCAAAGCTTGTTTTAATGACCGCAGTAAAGATTTCATCGACAATATAAATAAACTGAGTGTGAATAATGGTGTGTTCGTAGTGAACGCCGAGGACGGTGCTAACAGATTCGGAGAGGTCAATTTTTAGTGCAAATGCATGCCAATGCGTTATTATTAGAAACTTCGACCAATGGAGCATTTTTGGCCCACATGTTATCATTTGGCGTTGCTCGCTATAAAATTACACTTGGGACATAATCGAAAGCAGTTGCGTAGTCTAGGAAAGCAAAAATAATGAACCTTTGATATTGATGGCGCAACTCAAGAGTGCAGCGGAATGCATAAATTTGATCCACGCACTCCCTGATCGAAATCGTGCTTCCGTTGGCTTAGTTTGCTTCTCTTGCTCTTCATTTATCCTTCTTAGATTGATAGCATTGATCACCTTTAATGCAACCCATGGATGATTGATACCACAGTAGCTGGCAGAAGCACAGCCTATAGGAAATTATCAAAATCACCATCAAGGACTTATTTGAACTAATGGACGAACTATGATGAAAAATAGTCGTGAGAAAATAGAAATCTCACTTGCTGTTTTGTCATTTTTTTAAACATTCTGCTGACCAAACAACATTAATCCTCTGGGACCCGATTAAAACTTAAATATAATATTATATATGTTTAATACGACATTGATTTCATCAGTGTGTACAAACAAGTGCAATTTAGCGTGAAACAAGTCAAAACATGTTGATTCATATGGTTATATAATGACTCGTGTAGGGCGGTTAAGCGAATTCAGGCTATTGCAAGCACCATCTCAGATTTTGCCTCTTTTTCTTACACTAACGCAATGAATATGGTGGGTGCTGATCATATCACTGAGCCCAAAATTAGATTTTCATATTAAATTCAGGTTAGGTTTTAACGTCGGCGCATATAATGTGCGAACACTAACCTCAGTTTGGAACAAGAAGCTCAGACGTGCGCGTTGGATAAATTAGAAATTGATATATGTTGCGTATCTGAAAACAGAATACAGGAACCTACGAGAATTACGAAACCGGGTGCACCATCCCTATCTACGCGTTATTGGCTTCGCACCTCTGCTTCTGCGGAGTTTTCTGAAGCCGGTAAATGTGGTGTCGGTATTGTCCTCAGCTAACGTACTTACATATGTTTAACTGAATAGATTCCTGTAAACAAACGACTGCTGGACGTTCAAATACATCTACTAACATCTATGCTAGGAAATTTAATGAACGTTGCCCTTTCGTTCTCCATGAATATACTCTCACCGATTGCAGCACAAATGACAGCCAGGGCCCTTTTTAATCTATTCAGGGCGGCCTGAGCAGGATCTCGACTGTCGAATAATAGCACGATATAGTCTGCATTGCCAAGATCGACTTGTTTACCGCCTGGAAGAACTACAACAACTGCATAGTGGAAACATGAAAGAATGTTGTTCATAATAGCATCGATTACAAAAATAAACAAAAAATGGGGAAAGTGGACATCCTTGACGAAAAACACTGCATGTTGTAAAGTTGTGCATTAATTCATTGTAGACCTAAACGCGGCCAGAGGTATAGAGCGCGTATAATATTATCAAATAGTGTGGACACACAATTTTTAGTTTGGATATGAAGTAAAACATTGCAATCTGCCGAGTCAAATGCACGCTTGAAGTATAGAAAGACGGCTATTGTGGGACGGTGATATAAATGTCGTTGTTTATGGACATTCCCTAACATAAAATTATTATATATACAACCTAGTCCTATGCATAATTCTGCCTGTTCTTCTCTAGTGTGTGATTCACGTGAAGCGCTAAGACGACGTAGGATAATCGAAGCAAATAACCTGGACACGACTGGAGTCAAGCTTGTACCACGACGGTTATCACACGATAGGAAGTATTGTCGACTCATTCCAATCGAGTGGTACAGTCTCCACATTCTATAAAATAAGAAAAATTTTGGTCAACGCTCCCGAAATTATATCGCCACAATCTTAAAATAATTCTGGAAAAAATCATCATGGCTTGCTGTTTTGCGACATTTAAGAGAGGATTGCGTCTCATATTTCTAACTCAGATGGTTCTTCGAGACTAACATTCCACTCTGTTGATGCAGGCATGCCTTCGGAAATCGGAATTGACGCGGGTGCTCAAGAAAATAGATTTTTTAAGTGTTCAGCCCACCTATCAAGACGACTTATTTTATCTGCTATTAAATGGTTCTTACTATCATTTATGGTTTCACTAACTTAATTTTTTCGGAACTGTTGCTTGAATCAGTTGGAACAAACAGCAACTATTTCCTGACGCAAACGCTTATTCCATTTCCTCAGCCTTTCTATTCCAAAAGGATTCCAGATCGACTTTTAGTCTGCTCTTAAGCTGGCGTCTTATATTGCGACGAGTATTATTATGAGCCGCGCCAGATGGAATTTGACGCCTTATTTCGAGTATCTACATCGATTTTAAAGAGAGCCAATTATTATTTTTACGGGGGGCTGCAATGCCAAATAAAGAAGTACCTGCATTTTGCATAGTAGAACCTATTCTGGACCGATGTAAATTCGAATTTTCGTCATCAAGGGCGGTTCGAGTTTGCCTACATCAATTTGTGGTTTATTCTTGTTTATTTCCCCGGAAAATTTTAGTGCATGGTCCCAGTCGACAGTGTTCCATCTTTGTCCGGGTGCTGGAGAACGCAATGTAGCGCAACGTCTAACACTAAGTCTTAAGTTTATAATACTTAAATATAATCGATGTTTCGTGCAGCTATCCATTATCATTGCGCGTCGAGCTTACAGCGTATCTTCCACCTAAATGAAATTATGCGTTACTTAAGCGCCCGACTTTGGCATTCATGTCACCCATAACAAAGACTATATCTGAACTATGTGCTGTACTTAGTAAGGAGGTTAGTTCGGAGTTAAAAGCGTCCTGGATTTTGTCTGTTCTGTAATGTGTAGAAGAATATACAGATTACGGGTTTTTGCATTCATTTTAATAGATGTATTTAAACGTGCCGCACATATTCGACTATTTAAAGAGATCCATTCAATTAAGCAAGCTTCAGCTCATGTACTAAGAGCAATACCAACGCCTCATGTACCGACTTGAGAAAACTCAGTGGAACCAGATGTTTGAAGTCAATAACACATAGGGATGGTGCAACCAGTTCTGTAATTCACGTAGAGTCTTATGTTTTGGTTTTAGATACGCAACATACGTCTATTTCTAATTTATCCAACGAAAGAAAAAGAGCTTCTTGTGCAAGATGCTTTAATGTTCGCACATTAAATGCGCCTATGTTAAAAGCTAACCTTGGTTTAATGAATGATAGTCTAGTTAAACTATTTTCGATATTGTGCTCAGTGATATGATCAACACCATCCATATTCATAGTATGTAAAAGAGCGCTATTGCTAGATTGAGATGAGAAAAGGGAAGACATACTTAAAGCTCGATGCCATCGATAATGTTGAGTGACAGTTGGATAGCTGCGCAAAACATAGGTTATACTTAAATAACCCAAATTTCAGACGTAATGTAAAACGTTGCGGTACATGGCTTCCTCCAGCCAACGGACACCAGGAGGCTCAAATAGATTATGTAGCAATTAGTAATAGATGGCGCGGTTATATCCACGATTGTCAATAATTTTGTAATACTTATTTCAACTCGAATTCTGCACCTATCCCTTGTATGTTTTCCAGAAAAACTATATAAGAATAAACCTCATATAGATGTAAACAAACTCAACTAACCACCCTTCCAACAAATATATGAAGATATTATAAAATAGAAGTTGACTGCTCTTAAATTTACTTTCGACGAGATAAGTTTCACTATACACAATGCAGGACCTAACGTATGTGACATTGGCTCCCAAAGAAACAAAATTTTGGTCTCTGCTAAATCTCGAACCTAGGTGCCAAATTCAAACTGGCTCGGCCTATAATAATACTCGTAGAATTGTAAAACGCCAACATAAACTTAATCTAAAATTCGATCTGGAATCCTTTTGGACCAGAATGGTCGAAACGATGTAAGAAGCTTCACATCAGGTTATCGCCTATGTTTGTTTAAAATCATCCAGAAATTTAAATGATAGTAAAAACATAATATCCGATAAAATATATCGTCTTGATTGGTGGTCTGAACTATTGAAAGATCAATTTGCTTCAGAGCTTATTCAAGGATGCTAGCGGTATAACTTCTGGAGCGTTCGCTAACATTTTTAGCATGACATGGAATGAGACCATTCCGCTTGCTTGGAAAAAATCGACTATTATTCTTATCTTCAAGATGGGTAATTGTAATGTGTGCTAACCATCCCAGTAAAAGCCTGACTTCAGTCGTATTTGGGTTATATTTTCGATTATCTTACGCAGTCGTAGCGCTTTATGTGAATCACATAAATGAGAAGAACAAACTAGATTCCTACTCCAGTGTCTGGATGAGATATTTTAGGTAGTTTTTTTCTGAAAGTTAGTTCTTGAATAGCGATATTTATATTGCCGTCCAACAATAGCCGTCCCAGACTTCAAGGATGCAATTAACTTTGTGGATCGCATTTTTTATTTGATATTCTGTCGGAAAGTGGTGTGCCAACACAATTTGTTAATATTACATGCGCCAACCAAATTTGGAAATATTCTACGTGCTTTCTACACACACTTTTGGTCGCGTTAAGGTCTACCACAGATTAATAACAATTTATCACCAGCAGTCAAGGCTGTTCAATTTCACCCTTTTGGTTTAATTTTGTAATAGATACTATTATGAACAGCACTCTTTCACTAGTTCGGGATGCAGGTTTTGCAGATCTCCCGGGCAATAGCTTGGTTGATTTCGATTTTGCAAACGATATCGTACTATTATTCGGCAATAGAGATTCTGCTCAACACACCTTGAATAGATGGTATGACATTCACACCCTCTTAATGTACGATACTTTTACAGAGTCACCCACTACTCACTCCAACTCCGCGACTGTAGAGTGGTTTACATAAATTGACAGCTCTATCAAAATCTGGCAATATGTATGACGAAGTGAATCTGAGAATTGCAAAAGCTATGGTAACTTTCGCCAAAATGTGCCATATATGGATATACGCGAGTATTTCACTCTGGCATGAAAGTCGTGCTTGCCAAGCATCTGTATTCGCAGATTTGTAATAGGCTAGGGAGACTTGGCCGCTTAGAGATGATTTTAGACGTTTACAGTTATTTAACCATTATTGCTTAAAAGATATAGCACATGTTGGTTAACAACAACGAAGAACGAATGCTGACGTCCGAAGACGTATTTTGGTAAACAAATAAGGCTTCATCAACTCCGTTTGCTTGGTAACGTTTATCGTATGCACTAAGTTCGAGTGTCCAGTAGATGTCCTTTATTTCACTTATCGCCAGATTGGCGTACGAAAAAAAAGGTTGGCAATTTTGGCATGGCAAATACATTTAAAATTAACTACATCCAAATTTGGTTGTATAGGACACACTTGTCTGCCAAGATGGAGTCCACTTGTGCATCAAAGTTCATGGTTATAAACCCTGGCATCGAGACAAGCTCAGTGTCGATCTTTTTGCAGATTTCTTGTGGAATCATCTTCGTAACTTTTTTTCTTGGTTGGGCAGTGTTAGCTACGAGGTTTAATTGTGTTTATGACGTGATAGTGAAAACCACAATGAGGCTGTAGTTCGGGTGTTGCCTTTTCTTGAAGCTGCAATGGTGTTATGTCGAAGTTTCGTTTGTCTCAATTTTGTGTGTTATCTAGATGAATTTATTCATAGTAACAAAATCTGTCCCCTCATAAATCATTCCCTAATAATCTGTGCCTAAACTATTATTCTTGTCATTATTAAAAGTATTTATTGTTTTTTTTTAATTGTTTTTGTCTATGATTATATGGCAGTGAAGCAGTAGCTAGTAATGCATTGTGTATTAATGGGCATGATGATAACGATTATGTGTTCTATAATTTTTTCAGTCAACAACTTAACTTGCAAATACAAATCTGTCTATCGGCATACATATAATACATACTTTCACACACACACATTATTCGGAGTTTCAAAGTGTTTGCGAGGTTTGATCGCGTTAATGAAACAATACAAAGAAAACCACAATGAAACTGTATTGCTGATGTCGCTGTGCCCTAAAACTGACTTGCCCATAACAGCGGTTGCACAGGTCTAGGTTGCTCCATATCTTGGTTATCACAGTAAATTCCTTCATCTTCTAAAATCACTCCCTGTTAATATTTTTAGTATGAAAGTAAACTTTCATTTTATCTTCTGAACCAATTTTTGTTTTAATTTTTTTCAATACATGCAAATATGATTGCATGTATATATATATATATATATATATATATATATATATATATATATATATATATATATATACACCTAAGAACATGAATAAATAAAATATATATGGATGCACATGCTAATATACTTAATGGCATCTATACATACGTATATAAATGCATAAATACATACATACATTGGCACATGCATACATTTAGGCATGCATAAATACTTGGATGCACACCTACATTTATACATAAGTACCTGCATGCTTACATACATACATACATACATGCATATTTGAATTAACACATGTAGACATGCATTCATATATAAGCGCACGTATATAAGCATGCATACGTCTAAATACATATATGCGCTATAATAGTTTGCAAAAATGAACGTTTATATAACTAAACGGACATCGGTTGCGCTGGCAAATTCTGGACCGTACGTGAAGAGTTCCCAATATGAACAAAACAAGTCTACTGGATGAATTGCATTTTCTACATTATGCAACGCTTAATTTATACTGCTCAATGTATGCACTTAATGGGACTGGTGTTTATTTTGAGATTGCAACTTTGATTTAAATAATTGCACTAATGAATTGGAATGTGTTGCTGGTTTGCTGACTTATTTCTTTTTGTTTTTCTGTAGACGTTAGAACTGTCGAGTGTATCGAAGCATCCCTGGGTGGTCGAGAGATTGAGTCGACCGATGACACTGCATCTGTAAGGGACCTTACGAATGTGAATATTGTACCTCGTGGTTTAATAACTGAGAGCATTGATGCCGACAGTTGTCCGGCAGTTTCTAAATTGCTTAGTGATCTGCTTGCTTCACAAAAAAGCATTATAATAAACAGTGCGTATCCTGTTGTTGGCGAAATGGTCAGCGGATCGGGCAGTGCTAGCGGTGGTAGCCGGTTTAGACATCTTTTTTCAGCTAATACGGACAATGGTATCAACACTACATCCAGTTGCTTGTCTAATATTGGCGTAACTACAACTGCTCCAGCTTCAGTTGATGTTGTTACTAATTTGTTAGCTACTTCGGATTTTCCTTCCTCTTCTAGTGGCAAAATAGGTTCTGGTTCTGGTATATTATCCGTGCCCACACCGTCGGTTTCCGTCCCAAGCCTCTATAGTGGATCGCTGCTCTCTGGGCCTCCGGGTATTTTGCCAGTTAACACAGAACTATTGAAGCCATCGCAGTTGGATTTTTCCTTTTCAGCTCTTGATGATAATAGGACAACGGCATCAACATCTCAAGTTGAGAGGAATAATACAAAGGGTAAGAAATTTCTTTAAAACATGGCCATCAGGTATATTAAACAAGTCTTTCCGGAGTTTTTTGGGAATAATACCAATGAATTGGCTGTGATTTTGTAGCATATATTCAAATCTTGTCTTACTTATTCGTAAATTTATGTACAGTATAATGTATATGCTTTTTGACTTTTTTAGCTTTTATCCCGGAAAATTCAGTGCATAAGTTTCCCCTAAACTGACATCTGATTACGCCGTTGACTATTTTTTTTAATAATACAAACTTGAATATAAATTATTTCTTCATAACAAACGATATATAACTAATATATATTTTATTGAATGATGTCATGATTAATGTGAAATGTAATAATTGATGTCGATTAGGTAAAGAGTGTTTAAACACCCCGGCTTCAAGTAAATGCCGTACGACCTTACAAAGTCAGTTTTGGTGCCAGGATGGCTGAATGCATGGCAGAGTTCGAACCAAGTTAAGCAACTGGTTATTATTCTGCCCATAGATATAAAAAGTACCGTAAATGCTGGGCTGAAGTATGCTTGTTGGTTGCTTCAACAATGATATGATGCCAAGTAACCACTAGGAATTGCTACACAAATTGTTAGATGTCATACCGCTTGAGGCGAAATAGAGTAGTGTAAGATTTGGGAGCCGCAGCGTGAGGATTTCGAGGTAGATCGCCACTGAAGTTGCCAGATTTAAGTTAAAACCTGGGCAGGCTTGATCGCCGTCAATTTTTTCGTATACGACCAAAGGAGCCATTGTGAGCTCGACCTTGTGGTCATGATATTTGTAGAGTGGTCTCTGTGCAACTGATGAAGTTGAGATATGCATTGAAAGTGGCCTGTACCATGATATGAAATTGATAACTACTTAGTGTTGCTACACTAAAGCGTTAGCTGTAAGTAGCTGGTCATGACAAAATAGGCAGTGTGAGCTCAAGTGTGAGCCATACATTATATTGTAAAAATAAATACTCGAAAATCAAAGGTAACCGCATAAAAAACTATATGTACTAAAAAATTGCCTCAGAGATGATATAATACCAAAGAACTGTTCAAAAATGCTACACAATTGTTAGCTAAAAACAGCTGGTAATGCCACGTGAGACAAATGCGAAAAATGACATGAATCATTTGGATTCATAGGTCACGTTGCATGTCATAAGGCGCAAGAGGTGCGCGTAAAGTTAAAAATTTTTAATACGTAGATTAACGAAAAATTAATGTTAAAAAAATCAATTACAGGTTATGCAAAGCAAGCTATTGCTTGGTTGTGATTGTATGCAGATGGAGCCTGAGACGAGTTTAGAAGGTTGAATGCTCTCAAGACCAGACGGTTCAATAAACGGTTTCAACCTGTTTATGCTTAATGATGTCGGTGTCACGCCTTGCATAGTAATGAAGTATTTGTGTTTTCTGAGCAAAATCTGGTAAGGACCGCGATACTTGGGTTGAAGTGGTGCAACAGCAGAGTCGTTGCGAACGAGTACTCTCTTGCAGCTGTGGAGCTGCGGGTGAACGAAGACTGGACGAGGCGTATATCTCAGTTGCTGTTGAGAACTGTTACCAAAATGAAGTCAGAGGCGAGTAACTCCGTCTTGTGGGTCATCCTGTGTAGGTAGTAGACATGGGAGCTGACTAGGCAGGCGTAGATCCATGCCATACAAGAGTTGTGATGCAGACGTTTTAATGGATTCACGAGTGCGGGAACGCATGGCGAGCAGATCTAAAGGTAGTGCATCGACCCAGTTGCCATTAATGGACGAGGATGCTAAAGCAGCTTCGTGTTCCCTATGCATTCTCTCTAACATACCCTTAGATTGGGGATGGTAGGACGTCGTCTGGCGTAAAGTGCATCCCATGAACCGCAAGGTTTTTTTGAAACGATCCGATGAGAAGCAAGTGCTTCTGTCAGTGATGACCTCGAGTGATGAGGGGACACCACTTGTACCAAATTTCCAAGAAACTCTATGAAATATCAATGGAGCCGGCTTATACTCCAAAAGGAGCAAGTGTTCAAAAACCTTTCTCAAGTCCGGTGGAGGTGTCGAGGATATTTTGATTGGCCGAAATTTCAAAAGGAAATCAAGACCTATTGTGTTGTGTAAAATATGGACGACGATGAAGTTGTGTGATACCGCGTTAAGTAGGCATGGGCTCGCCTGTAGCTGTTGCGAATATATATATATATATATATATATTCAAGATTAGTGATTGACAAACATAACCAAATGGATATAGCTGTTGTAGTTCATATTAGTTCAATGCTTTACATTATATATATATATATATATATATATATATATATATATATATATATATATATATATATATATACAGGAACTAATATCAAGATTTCCTGCACTGCGCATTTAAGAAGAGTCTGTCATTCAGACATACTATCCAGGCAATTTTGTATTGGGTGTTGTGCACCTAGTAACAAATTGGTTCGAATAGGACCAGATGGACAAACCTAAGTCAACATAAATGGAAGGTAAAATCTAATGTGCAAATTTTTTTCGTGTATACTGGCCACTCATAAGTAGGAGCCAGCCTTACGCCCTTTACCCACTATATTTTTGGTCTTGGAATGTTGGACAATTGGACAGTACAATCTCCCATACGAATTTGTATACCAATTATAGTGGAATTAACTTCATAGAAGTTCTTCGCCAGGGCGGCTTCAAAGTTAACTCGCTAATAAAATATATATATATCGAGCCTGTGGGGGGTCTAGTCGGTACATGGTACCAAAACTAGGGCTGCCGTTTCGCTACATGGTACCGACAATGTTCAGATGTTGACAGCTAGAAATGGGCATATTTAATATCTCAATTGCATAAATGATGGTCGGCATAATGATGAAAATAAATGTACATTTTTGTTACATTCGATTATGTTTCCGTTACAGTTCTTTCATAGATAGCAGCATCACTTTCCGCTACCGAGTTATTGCCCTTGAATAGGCTGACTCCGTTTTTTCTAGAAAGGAAAACGTTTATATGTCCATCGGTTATCGTCTGAATTGTAACGTATCTAAAATTTCGTTATAGATAATTTGATCCGAAGTTTAAGATCCGGCTAAATTTTGCTCTGGAATTCGTTTACCTGGGTTATTCCGTGACAAAAAACGGATCGGGCCAGCACCATCTAACATAGTTAGGAACACTGGTTGCTTTGATTGGGACATTGTACATAAATACAAACAGATCCATTTCACTCAGTTTCAAACTAGTAGGTGTTTTAATTGGTTTAATCATTATCGAAACACAAAGAGAAGCTAAGTAGCAGGAATCAGCCCGCTATTTATATTATGATGATTATGATTATTATTATTTTTGAAATACTGAATGAGAGAGTATTGTCGAACAAAGATTCCACTCACATACAATGTATTTTATAATAATAAGTGCGATTGGCCCTTCTACTTCTTTCTAAAATGCTTTTAGTATCAAGTTATTACTTAATATACCAAATATTTCTCAATTTGCTTACGTTACTTATAAACAAACATGACAAACTAAATAAATTATAAATTAAATTTTTTTACCACTAGGCAGTTTCCATTATACTTTGATAATGAAAATGAAGACAACGTGTCATTACGTCTGATAGTATTTTTTTGTCCTTTCAACTTAAAATATCAAATTCATGTTTATTCTAATCTAACAAAAATGATTTAATGGACCTGATTTGTATAGTGATATGTTGCCTCGGTGCGTCGTTGAATGGAAGCCGTGCTGCCTTTTTATTGTATCTGCATATGCGCCCACCGATTGCAAAACGAACGACCTGAAAGGTCGCTTTTTACGTCGACTTAAGTTCTTTACTACATAGAGCGACAAGCAGTCTTGCTTATGGGTGACATGAATGCTCTGTTTGAGCGCTTAAGTAATGTATAATTGAATTTGGATGGATGATACACGTTAAGCTTGTTGCCAATGAAAGTAATGGGCGACAGTTCGATAGCTGCACGGAACATCCAGTATACTTCAGTAGCACAGATTTCAAACGTAGTTTAAGACGTGCCATTTGGCATCCTCCAGCTCCGGGCAATGTAGGACTCAAATAGATAATGTTGCAATTAGTTATAGATGGCGCGGTTGCACCCAGGATTGTCGTTTAATTTTGAAAACTAATGTGATTAAGTTTTCCGGAAAAATAAATAATGAACACATAAGTAAAATTGAGCAACCGTCCTTCCTTAAAAAATATGAAGACATCCTAAAGTAAAATCTAACTAGTCATGATGACAAAAATTCGAATTTACTTTGGACCAAGATAAGTTCCTTGATGCACAAAGCAGGCAATACTGAATTTGACATTGTAAGCTCTGGGTCTCTATAAATTCAATGGAGGTTCGCGAAAATAGGCGCCAAATTCCAGCTGGCTCGTCGAATATGTATACTCGTAGAGTTACAACATGCTATATTTAGTACAGTTTAGAGGGCGATTTCGAATCATTTTGAATCAGAATGAATGTTGGATTAAAAAGCTTTCGCATCGGGTAATAGCCGTTGATTGTCCAAATTATCCGCGCAAGAAGTTCTAGAAAAAAGTCAACGAAACTTTAAATGATAGTAACAACCATTTAATAACCGATAAAATATTTCGTCTTGATGGGTAGGCTGAACTCTTGAAAGAACAATTTTCTTTGGCACCTGCGTCAGTCCCGATTCCCGAAAGAATGCATTCATCAATAAGGTGGAATATTAATCTCTAACAAACCTCTGAGTCAGAAATACTTCATGCATCCTATCTCTTAAACGTTGCAATGCGACGGTCGCTGATGATTTGCTTACGAGCTTATCTAATGATAGTGTAAAGATAATTTCTGGATCGTTGATTAACCTTCTTCGTATTATATAGAATGAGGAGACCGTGCCGCTAGTTTGGAGTGAGTCGACCATCATTCCTGCGAGGATTGGTTTTGTTTATGATGCGATACAGGGAAATGCATAATAAAACCGTAGCACCGATATTGCCATGACTTGGTTACAATTGTGTTGTATAGAGATTTATTTTGCCCCACTTTTGTGTTTGTTACCTTTGTAACTATACTCATAGTAACTATGTCCTTTTCCTCATAAATCTCTAATGGTTTGTGTGCCTGCATTACTATTTTTATCGTTATTTACAAAATTTCGCTTTTTTGTTGCTCTTAAGGTTATATGACATTGAGTCATTGGTTACTAATGGCTTTTGTAGTCCTGCGCATTATGACGATGACGACGATCTGGTTACCAAGCTTGTAATTTGGTCATACAGAAAGTAATAACTCGTTCTGCTTTGGGTTGATTTCAAGTTTTTCGAAAATAATTTTCAAATTCTAATACTTAGGTCTTATCATTGAGGCCGTTGCTTGTCTTGTATTCTTCATTGGTCTTTGATCAGTCGCTCTAGCCGTATTTGATTAACGGTACTTTCGATAGACTGGAATGGGCCTGAAGCATAGAAGACGGCATAATTGAGCAATGTATGGTGGCTTACATGAGGTTCCTACACGTTTTTATATTATTTTACTTCGAAGTCCGCTGGCGAATTGAACTATATGTATTATGCTTACTTTCTTATACGTTACGTTACTTCTGTGTTTCAATGAAAGATAAAGAATATGTATTTTATTATTCTAGTGGCAATCTTACAATTTAGCTGTAGGACATGTTTAATGCTTTTTGTTTGTACGTTTTTACTTTCCCTTTGTCTATTCTTCGAAACTACACGCAAATTTAAGATGGCGCTGCGGGTTCAAAAGCTTCTTTAACTACCATGAGTCCGATAGAAGTAAAACTGCGAACAATGCTTGAAGTGCTTGGAAGCTCTGCATCGCAAAGTAGAAAAGTGATTAGCTCAACTGATCGACAAGCAGCAGTCACCAGTAGCGGATTTTCTGATTTTGTCTCTACTGTTTCTAATAGTAATAATACCAAGTTTGATGATACATTGACACGTCAGGTGGCTTCAATAGACGTAGGAATTAGAGATCATGCTGTTAGTAAGGATAGCGTAGGTTTATCGAGTAATGTAAAAGGATCTAATGCACCAACGTCGAAAGTAACCGCTCAACGAAGACCGCTGGTGGGTCAGTCTGTTAGCTTGAAGCAGCTTAGTGAGAAAGGTAACAATTGCATGGAGATTTTTTCATAATGCATGCGGATTTTTTTCCTTTCACTTCCTCAACTTTGCTTTATGAAGAAATTATAAAAGGTTTTATTGGTTATCTATTTTTAGATGCTGCTTTAGTTTAACTTAAATGGACGACTATTTTATGTTATGGAAATCCCTGTTTGCCCAATATACACCATGGAAAGTAAGTCTTCTGTAAATACTCGTTTTTAAGTCTGATGGCTAAGGAGGAATCTGCCAGTAAGCATGTACAGCGCCCTGCTTTCAGTCTTCAGCAAATTCGTTATTGGTGACACAAAATAGGTAGGCTCTTATCGAAATTTCCCGGTATATAAACTTGATCAACCCGTCTTGGAAAGTTATGAAACCCACTCAACAATAGTCCATCTATTTCACAAAAAATAAATTCATGGATTTTAAATTAAATATTTTGTCGGAAAACAATATCGGATTATCGACTACAGCTTCCATGGCCTAGAATTCTTCGTAAATCGATGCTTTCAGTCTGTTTTAGCTTGTGTAATCATCTTAGTGAGCATCATGGTACGTTATTAAGGAGAAATATTTAATGTTCTATCAGGGAGCTCTTCAATGTTCCATCTCAGTCGAATCTAGTTTCGAAGCATCGATTATGTTGAATATTGCCTGAGAGTGCCAATTACAAATCCTGCTCGTCAGCCTACCGAGGTGACTCCTGTGAATGACTGAAACGATATACGAGATAGACCAGCAATCTCTTAGTCAGACACTATTATTAGCAATATCGGTTGTTTGATCATTCCGCATAATTTTTCGCTAATTATAAGGAACTTTTATGAGCGAACGTCTCGAATTCTAGAAACAAACACGATCCTGTGTTTATCTAAATCAAGTTTGCGATCATGATATAAACACCTGTCCTATAAAGTAAATACATTTATCAGTATAAACTAAGCCTTGCACAATGTAGAAAAGGTAGTTCATCTACGCGACCATTTTCCTCCTTATTTGTCGCTGACGGCTCGAACCAGGCACGTATGTTTCGGAATATGTTGATCTAACCACTAGGCCATCCAATACGGACACATTCGGTCCACTGGATGGATTCACTTTTCTATGCTTATTTTATACTGACAACATTGTGTATATAATGGGATTTGTGTTTAAATCAAGATAGCAACCTTGTTTTAATTAATTTTTATCGCCACCCGTGCAATCAATGTCCGTTTAATTATATAAAGTTTCTTGTAGTGGCGCCTTATCAATTATACTTTAATAATGTAGGCTCTTATGGAGTGAGTGCCTAGATCTCTATTTGTATGATGTATGATACAGTATGAATAGCACGCGACTTATAAAGTGTAGCTATTGTAGAGAATTCAATTTATAGGTCCATCGCGTCTGCCGATTAAGCTTTTACTATACTTTCTTATACTTCAAATATTTGCTTATAGCTTTATGCTTAATTTTCGTGTTTGATCTATATGATCCAAATACATTAATTCCTATCCGAATAACATTTTGTTTCTAAGTTTTACACTGAATGAGGGAAATAACAATTTTTAAAGCACTGGCATACTTTCATAAACTGGTATCCACATCTCCAATTCTGTGGGCTCCAGTGGTCTGATTGTGTAAAATGTATTAACCAGAACTCTAATTGACCGTGTGTGCAACTAGTTACTCAGCTTTTCCTTTTCTTGTTAAATTATTTATTTACTTGGTATGACGTAACAAATAACTGTTTCTTGAAGGAAGTTATTAATTTCGAACCTGGATTAATTGAAATTACCTGATCTGCGTTTTGAATAACGCAGTTTTCATTGCTCCGGTAGTTTTCTTTTGATAAAATATTTTGGCCTAACTTACCGTAGGCCTCCATCAGTTGCATTTTGTTTCACAAGTTTAACAAAGAAAGAAAATTGTAAGATTGGAGAGAGAGAGAAATAAAGGAACAACTAATCAAATACACAAAACGAAAAAGAAATTTTGTTACATAAAAAAACGTTTAAAACTAATTACCGTCGTTTCTTTGACAGCGAAGGTCCACTAAAGCGTAATCAGGTTTTCGATATCGCAGTTAATCACCTCGCTACTAATTGGATAATAGTTTTACAGATAAATGTAAATAGGAGAATCTTATGATTATTAAAATATGTTAATTCGTCGTTGTTAGATACGGCCTCTGTGTATGCCCCTCATTTTTCAAATGTGATTGTGTCCAATTTGTGGTTGTTTGAATTAAAATGTATTATTATTTTTCTTTTCTATAACTATAAAAATTAAATAGCCGCAGCGTTCGGAATTTGTCGTTTGCCTTCCAGTGGGCAGCGTGTGCTCACGCTGGAGGAACTTGAGTCTGGCATTTTGGACAACATAAATGAATCGTCTCAACCTAGTTCGAATGTTTTAAACGAGCAAATCGCGTCCGCATCGAATTCAATACACAAACCGAATAATAGAGCAACTGATGTATTCGGTGGTCAGTCAACGCGTGTGGATGCTGCAAGTAAAGTTACATGCGTCAACGGTGAGTTTTCTGCTTCTGCATCATCTATAGCACCATTGATGTCAACTGGCCTATTATTGCCCCCTGCCACATGCTCCCGTAATGATGTAGAAAACCTAAACAAGTTACCTTTTACTGGTGATAGTGCAAACAAGCTATCCACTGATGCTCAATTAATACCTGAGCTTACCCCTAATGTTAATGTTAATAGTGTTGGGGTAGTAGGTAAAGACGTAGACGTAGTCACACCAGCTGCAGCTGTTGCTTCGACTCTTCAGCTGAAAAAAATTCTACAACAGTCAATCAACATGATGCTTCGTGGTGGTAGTGGTGGTGGTGGTTGCTTTGGTGGGGAAGGAGCTGAAGGTGTTACTAATTATGGACCAAACTTGCCTACACATTTGATAAATGCGTCGCGTCCAGTCCAGCATCATCAGCACAATACCGTTGCCTATCCTGCGACTACGACTGCATCGACCAATTTTCATTATACTGATCCATTCTCCAGTCGGCAGTCGGTCCAACAGCAGCTCGGTAATCGGCTAACGCAAAAGCCTCTTCAGGTATACGATCAAAACTCAGTGAGTAGCCCAATCATCTAATCATAATGCACCGTTGGCTTTTCAATATGCAAATTAAGCATGAATTATTATATATATATATATATATATATATATATATATATATATATATATATATATATATTGCTGAAATTTATTATTTTTATTGATACAAGCGCTTTTGGATAGTCCTTGGTTTCATGGATGAGCCGTACCTATAAGTCTATCCAAATAATGCGTTCATAGATTCCAGTGCCCTTTATTTCACACTGCAAGATCCAGAATCATCGTGAAACGCGTCTAATGTCCAACACTAACTGTGACTTGTTATATAACATTTGGAAAACTTGCTCGTTTACTTGTAAGCACTATCCTAACTATGCAGACGTACTATGTTTCTCTGAAATGGACAAATTATTTGCACTATATGTGCCTACCTCGATGCCAGATGCACGTATATGTATCATTGATACACAATTTCCATTTTATCTCGCCACCGCCTATACTATTCACTGAGAATTCATATAATATATGAATTGTCGAATCGATGTTTGGGAACCTCCTTTATTGCTTCAGCATCAGGACTTTTTATACATAGTACACTTTCTCTGACAACTTATGGCAAATGTGGTATTCTCCTTTAAAACTGATCTATTTATATAAGCTTTCAAAATTCCAAATCATAGCTATTCCCTATTGGTAAGAATAAATAAATATAAGACCTTTAGTAGCCTATCACACATTCACATAAGCAAAAAACATCTATAAATTTTAATTCTAATGGCAGGATTCTTATTATACATATTTTTTAATCTGCGACTCCACGGCGTCACTCGTGTCGCTTGCATGCTGCCATTACCGGACTGACTAGCTCGTTCCTGTCGTTTGTCAGGACGGAAATTTCTTTGGCTACGAGGTTTCAAACCCGCATAAAGAACTAATAGAGAAAGATCATTTAAATCTGTATAATTAAGCACAAACAAATAAGATATCAGCCATACAACTGCCTTTCCATTCTATCTACATCGATCCATAACACAATCTAGCCGCACAGTACACTCTAGCTCCAAAAGGGAACACACCGCAGTATTGGGCTATCTACATATTTGAGGATGTCAGTTATTGCCATAAGTTCTAAAATTGAAGGTTTATTGTGCATAATTACGAATTTTCAATCGATGATCAGACAATTCTTCAAGCGGAATTAAACTATAATTCGTGGTCATCTGATTCGATGATAAGTGTCAAAAATCGTTTTATTATATATATATATATATATATATATATATATATATATATATATATATATAATCTAACCATTAAATGAGTTATTCCGTTTGGACTGTACACGTTATAATTGGGAAAATGGTCATTCGATAAAATTACATATCAACGCACGGAGAAAATGAGTTAATAGAAATTTTGCATGCCACCAACAAAACGGTAATAAAACGACAATGCTATACGTTGTTGTAGGGAGACCTCAAGATGCACGGAATATTAAACAAATTTGTTCCATCACCTGAGAAACCATAATTCGGCTGGAAGTGAGCTCAAGATACACATAGGCAAGCGAAAACAGCGAAATGACGATCACTATTTTTAAAATAACGCCATTTTTTTAATAATCTCTGTGTTACGATACATTTTATTGGTCTTAGTTGGACATTAATTGATTCTCACGAAGTTAGCTAGCTCGAACATCTGAACCGCAAGCAACGATATATTATTGTTAAAAACAAAATATTGACTGCCGATCACTGAGCTCCTTTAGTTGAGTGGACTGAGGTTTCAAGTCGTCCTTGCTTGACGACTGCACAAGCCACGGCTTTTTGAGCGATGCTACTTTACGGCTGTGATAAAATACTACATATTTAGTTCAGGCCCATCATCTAAAGAGACAACCAGTGAGTCTTTTTCAATCACCTGGATTAGAGTTGACAGACGTGCTAGAGCTGCTTCTCTAATCAATTCAGTTTTATCAATGCTTGACATTCTCTTGAGAAATTCGGAATATACAAATTCTTGTAGGCGAGTTGTGTAATAGAAATTCCGCTTAAGAATTTGCAAACGCTGATTAGCGTTCAGTAACGTCACTGACAGTCATTAGTAACTAATTTTTCTTTGTAATAAACTATTAGGAAAACAAGGAAAAATTAAAAGAACTAATAAGAATGACAAAAATTGTAAGTGAAAAAAATTAATTATTAAAGAAGAGTTTTTTTATGAGGCGGAGGATTTAGTTAATACGAGTATATTTACCTAGATAACCGAAAAAAATTAAGACAAACTAAACTTTTACAAAAAACAATATGTCCAAGTCAGACATAAGTCAAGACAACATTAACAGTAAAGTTAAGAAGATGATAATACCAGAAATTTGCAACAATATTGCCCCATCCAGACAGACGATTTGGTCCCATTTTTCCCATGTAGTAGACTGTTTTTTCTGCCATGTCAGTCTGCAAACCTTGTTTCCTGTACTCATCTGGCGCTGTGTTTAAGGACATTGCTATACTAGGCAACGGAATTGAGGGCCTACATAAAATGTAGCCGAGCCAACGAAGTCGATGGAACCTTGTTTGTTTTTCTACTATTGAGTACTTGTTCGACGATTCAAATGTACGCCTAAGGATATCATCGTAGGTTATTCGTTGTCGGTAACCTACATGTGCTACTCCTCTTGAACAACAGTGATCGAATGCCTGTAAGCGTATAAAATCACAAATTCTAGGAAGCAAGTAGCACTAGCGTATAATTAAACCGCACGTACAATTTTATAGTTATCATGGCCCTTATGGTAGGGTGAAATACTGGCATTTCTCCATAAATGGCGACGATTGAAGAAAATGACTCTAGCCTTCACAATTCCTATCAGATATATTGCTCAGTTTAAAAATAAAATATTTTTGCGAAACTGGATTAATCCAAATTACCTGATCTGCATTTTGACTAGCGCAGTTAGTTTTCCAGTAGTTCTCTTTCTTCAACAATATTTCGGTTTCAAAACGAACGCCAATCTTAGTTGCAATCATGTCATCCATAACTAATTTCTACATGATCTATTTGAGTACACTGTTGTCCGAGAGCTGGGGGACGCCATGTGGCGCACCGTCTTACACTACGTCTGAAGTTTATGCTACTTTAGCGTAATCTATGTTCCACAGAGCTATCCAGTAGTCGGTCACCATTATTATTGCACGTTGTGCTTAAAGAATGTCTTCCACCTAAATGAAATCGTGCGTTACTTAATCGCTCAACTTAATCATTCATTTAACCCATAACCAAGACTACATCTCAACATCTTGCATCAATTAATAGAGAATTTAGGTTAGAATAAAAAGCGTCCTTGTTGTCGTCTCTGATGCATTGGTTGGATGCATATGCAGATAAAACGAAAAGGCGAAGATTAATATTTCTGGTATTGATTTTAGTAGACGTATTCAAGGTTGCCACACTAAGTCGACAGTTTACATAAATCGTGAGATTAGCGTAATACCGACGCATCAATTACCGGCTTAAGAAAACTCCGTATTATCAGAGGTTCGTAGAAAACAATGCCTAGGTAAAAATAGTGCACGAGAATAGTGCACCCAGTTCGCAATGCTTGTAGTAATTATATATATATATATATATATATATATATATATATATATATTGGTGTTTACTTCAAGATCGAAAACTTGATTTTCAAAGTTATTCTTACTAAATTTTCCAATCCATGAGAAGTCATTTTTCTCAACACAAACGCTTTATATTTAATCTTTTATTTATAGGAGTTTCCTCGTATGAAGTGCGTCTATTTTGTAAAACAAAATACAAATATTTATTATTTCATATTCACTTCTGCGGCTCGAATGCTGCTTCCATTATTGTCCTAATTGTTTCATTTTAATTCGTGCACTTCTGCGAGGACATCCTGTTGTTTTCACATCAGCTTTAGGTAGGACTATTGGAGCGTTCTCGGCCTCAAAGATGGCTACTGCTACATCAAGTTTTAAATCTTCGTTCTTTGAAACATGGCTAGAGACAACAGTTTTGACTCATTGATTTAAATTTAGATTACCTTTACAGTTAGATAAAGTGGGGATGTTCTTAAATAGAAACCTTCTTTGGATTTAATGAGAATTTCGATAAAAAGCAGATTATACGGAAATTTTAACTAAGTAGAACGACAAATAGAATCAATTTGCTCTCGAAGGTGCAATGATTGATTTTAAACGCATAATGGAATTTACTGATACGGCTAGAATTAAAGAAAAATTAAAAAAGGATAGACAGAGAAATGATAATGAACTATTGAACTTATGAATTTTAGCGTTTTAGATGAATTATAATAATGATTCTGCTGACTGAATGTGTAGTAAATTTGTTTTCAGTGAATCCTAGAAATAAATTGGAGAAAATCCTGGATTTTGACTATACACTGCGATCTGTCCTGAATAAATGTGCAAAGATGAGATTATAACAGAGCCAGTCAAAATTAGCCTTTTCCTCCAAGATTAAGTATAACGAATCTTTAAATTAAATTTAAAAGTTTGACGTAAACACCAGTCCCAGTCGTCGTACAAGATAGCATAACTACCGTCAGTCACACGTACTGAAGCGTTTCGACCTTCACAATAATCATCATATTACGACGGAAAACTCGCAAACATGATTTCATGAATTGTTATCATTAGCCGCAATTGTATTACTAGTTTACCTAATTATTGTCAAGAAAAACGTAATACGTGCTTAGTCGCGAAAAGGGGTTTTGACATTTTACAATAGTAAGCTTAATGTAACTATAAAACATAAATTTTTTATCAGTAATGTATGTAAAATGACGCATATTAGATACATAAATACTCATGAAAAAATATTTGCACGAGATGGCCGAATGACTTCAAAGAACCCTGAAAACAGAATAAATGTGCAACAGATACCAACTAAAATTCGATCTCGAAAAATTTTGGACCAGAAAGGCTGAAGAAATGAAAGTAGCGTTCGCGTCAGGTTATAATCGCTGTTTGTTCCAATTTATTCGCGCAGCAGGTCCGAGAAAATTAAAAGTTGGTGAAACTATAAATGGTAGTAACAACGATTTAATAACCAATAAAATAAGTCGTCTGGACAGGTGGGCTGAACACTTTAAATATCAATTTTCTTGGCCACCCGCATCAGTTCCAGTAAACCGTACCACTTGATTGGAATGAGTCGACCATCATTCCCATCTTCAAAAAAGGAAGTCGTAATTCGTGCGATAACCATCGTGGTATAAGCTTGACACCTGTCGTATCTAGGTTATTTGCTTTGATTATTCTACGTCGTCTTAGCGCTTCACTTGAATCACATACAAGAGAAGATCAGGCCGGATTTCGCGCAGGACGAGGTCGTATAGATAATATTTTTACGTTAAGGCAAGTTCTTAAAGAATGATATTTATATAATCGTCCCACAATAGCCGTCTTTATAAACTTTAAGGTGTCATTTGATTCGGTAGATCACAATGTTTAATTCCATATTTTGTCGAAAAGCAGCGTGCCCACAAATTTTTAAAATATTATACGAGCTCTACATAAATACTTCTGGTCGCGTCAAGGTCTACAACGAATTAACGCATAAGTTTACAAACAGCAGTGGTGTTCGTCAAGGTTGTCCCCTTTCTCCCCTTTTGTTTAATTTTGTAATCGATGCTATTATGAACAACACTCACACATTCAGGATGCTGGAGTTGAATCTCTCCCGGGCGATAAACTAGTCGATCTTAACAACGCGGACGATATCGTACTTTTATTCGACAATCGGGATGCTGCCCAAGCCACCTTGAATAGATTAACAGACGTTGTTTCGTCTTTCGGTATGAAATTCGCACCCTCTAAATGTAAGATACTGTTACAGGATCACCCACCACTCACTCCAACTTTGCGACTGCAGAACGAAGATGTAGACATTGTCGACAGGTTTACATATCTTGGGAGCTCTATCAATAACACAGGCAATATGTCGGACGAGGTGAAAATACGAATCGCGAAAGCTAAAGTAGCTTTCTCTAACCTTTATAATTTATGGAGAATTCGAATATTTCACTATGCCTTAAAGGTCGCGTTTACAATGCATCTGTACGCGCAGTCTTACTATACGCTAGTGAAACTTGGCCCTTTAGTGTTGATGATTTGAGACGCTTACAGGCATTCGATCATCGTTTTTTGAAAAGTATAGCACCTGTTGGTTACCAACAAGGAATAACTAACGTTTCTTTAAATCAAGTTTGCGAGCTTGAAGTAAACACCAATCCCATTGTATTTAACCAGTCGTCTAACAACATAACAAAACTACCGCCAGCTGGCGGTAGTTTTGTTCGACGACTGGTTAAATACAATGGGATTGGTGTTTACTTCAAGCTCGCAAACTTGATTTAAAGAATCGTTACCACCACCCGCGCAATCAATTATTGTTTAAAATAACTAACGTTGACATCCGTAAACGTATTTTTGTGTCTGACAATAAGTGCTCCTCGTTAGAAAAACAAATAAGGCTCCATCAACTTCGTTGACTCCGTCACGTGTATGCCGTTGTTTAGATTGCCCAGTAGAGCTCTGTTTTCTCCTCCAGCACCAAATTGGTGTTAGAAACAAGGTGGGCAGATTTTGACATGGCAGAAACAATTGAAGTCACTTACATTCAAATTGGGTAGTATAGGACGCACTCATCTGCCAGGATGGGGTCCTCGTGCGCATCATAGTTCTAGGTTAGAAACCCTTAGCGATATGGCAGCGAATCGAGCTCAGTGGCGATCTTGTTGCAGATGTATAGTAGAATCATCTTCGTAACTAAAATATTATTTAGGCTTTCATTTATATACTTTTTTCTCTCCTTTTGGTTATATGGCAATGAAACATTAGTAACTTTTGAATTTTGTATGGCTGGACATGATGATATTGATGATGAAGGATGATGTCAGTCTATTAGAGTAATTTACTTTTCTACACCATACAAATCTTAGTTTATATTGAAAAATGTATGCACATAATGGGTCAGGTGTCTATATCAAGATTGCAACCTAGATTTAAAATAATTATTAAAAGATGTATTGCTATATGTGATGGCGACGATGGCTACTATAACGATGAGTTAGAAAGACAGTAAGCTTTGTCTATTTGCTTATTGCTTTTATAGCGTTTCACTGCAAGTGAATTAAATAAACTGGACAATGGCCATTTTATTTCGAGAATACTCAACTGGTCTGTGTTTCCTTTTTGCTTCTATTTCTTGTTTGGGTTGATTTCAAAGTGCATACCAGTCTGTGTCTGTGTGCATGTGGGAGTAATTCTCATTGTATTACCGAAGAATGGATTTAGTTTTGGCCGTGTTCGCTTTGTTTGATGCTACGCGTATACATTTTTATCCGATATATCATCTTTTGTTTCGCATTGTTCTTCCGTTTCATTCTGCCCCCTTCGTAAAGGCTCAGTGTTTGCGGATTGCGGTGTTGATCGCTTATTGAGCAATTTCTGTCACTGTTAATGTTGGTAATAATGCCGTTTGTGCAGGTGTGTTTTCAGTTAGTTGCCAATCTGATCGCATGCCTATTGAGGCTGATCTAGTGGGTGGTCGGGCTTGCCTGGATGTTAGTAAATTTTTGTTGGGCTATGTAATCTGTGGCCGAGTTGAATTAAATACGTTGGTGAAACTTTTAGATGTCTAGGCCTCGGCTTTGTTATTTTATACAAAGAGCTTCGTGTATATATATATATTATATTATATATATATATATATATATATATATTTATAATTGGGAAGAAAGAACACATTAATAACAAAGTGGATAAAGGCCATTTATTTCGTGAATACTAATCATCGCTTATACAATCATACATATTTATACATTTTGGGTTTTCAATTGATTATGCTAGTGGTAACAAATCTGACTCGTTTTTACTGCTGTTTCTTGTTTTGGCTAGTTGGTGAGTGTGTATGCGTTTGTGTTTGTGTGTATGCGTGTTTGCATGTAAAGGTCATTCTCGCAGTATTGCAAAGTGATGTCTGAGATCTGGTCATTATTGTTTTGATAGCCTGAGAATTAACCATTTGTGCGCATTGTTCACTGTTACATGTACGAGTGCTATTTTTCGCAATGTACTTGATCGTTTCACCTTGTTGCGCAAATTTATGTTTTCCACATGGTAACAGCGCCATTGTGGATTGCAGTGTTAAACGCTCATATTGTTTGGAAACTTGTGTCACCGTATGCGCCTCTGTTATTTCCACTTCAGTTTGTTGCCAATCCGATTGTATGCTTGTTGATTCTAGTCGAGGGCCTGTTTTTTCTTAACTGGATACTAGTAGATTGTTTTTGAATTTTGTTATTCTCGGCCAGTCGATTAGAATATCATGTTGATGAAACTTTTGAATATTAAGGTCAGGTGCTTGTTGTTTTATATAAAGGGCTTCATAAATAAACAATAATTTTTCTGAAGTTTCCAAACAATATGAGCGTTTAACACTACAATCCACACTGGCGCTGTTACCATGTGGAAATTATAAATTTTTGCAACAAGGTGAAACGATCAACTACACTGGGAAAAATAGCACTCGTACATGTAACAGTGAACAATGCGCACAAATGGTTAATTCTCAAGCCATCAAAACAATAATGACCAGATCTCAGACATCACTTTGCAATACTGCGAGAATGACCTTTACATGCAAACACGCATACACACAAACACAAACGCATAAACTTTAAACGATCCGTTTTTGTTCTCAGTGATGTCCTTCTTGTTGTGGATTTGACCGCATATTTCTTGTGCGGGACAATTGATAGCACTCATAGGTCGATTTTCAGATGATGTAATTTTTGGCCTCAATTGATGGGTTCTCAATTGTCCCTTCTTCTTTAAGCCATCAATTAGCTGATTGTCTGAAAATGACGTTGGAACAAGATTTTCCATTGTTCTTTTTCCGAATTTTCGAACCCGAATTTCCAGGTTCATCTTCAGGGTCGACACAATACGCACAGGAGTAAAACACAACTTTTGGCAAATGTGACATTTGAAAAAGAACAATGGAAAATCTTGAGGAAAAAGAACAATGGAAAATCTTGTTCCAACGTCATTTTCAGACAATCAGCTAATTGATGGCTTAAAGAAGAAGGGACAATTGAGAACCCATCAATTGAGGCCAAAAATTACATCATCTGAAAATCGACCTATGAGTGCTATCAATTGTCCCGCACAAGAAAAACGCATACACACTTACCAACTAGCCAAAACAAGAAACAGAATTAAAAACGAGTCAGATTTGTTACCACTAGCATAATCAATTGAAAACCCAAAATGTATAAATATGTATGATTGTATAAGAGATGATTAGTATTCACGAAATAAATGGCCTTTATCCACTTTGTTATTAATGTGTTCTTTCTTCCTAATTAGAAATATACTGTGTAATATTAAAAGGCATGGACATTATAAAGATATATATATATATATATATATATATATATATATATATATATATGGGGATTTGTGTTTATATCAAGCTCGCAGCGTTGATTTAAATAAATAATATAATTTATATAATTAAACGAACATTGGTTGCGCGGGCGATGACAAGAATTACTATAATCCAGGTTGCGTGCTTAATATAAACAACTGCCCCATTAAGTACATACATTCGTTAGTATAAACTAAGAAGTATATAGTGCAGAAAAGACAATTCATCCAGTAGACCGGTTTCGTCCTTATTGGGAACTTATCACGTACTTATCAAAATTTGCCGCGGACCAGGCTCGAACCTGAGAACATTTGCTTCGTGACCAGGTTCGAGCCATTTCTGCAGAAAATTCTAGCAAATACGTTTTGAGTTCCCAATAAGGACGAAACCGAACTTGGTAACTGTATCAAGACCTTAGGCCAGAGAAATGGCGTGTACTTGAGAATCGCGAAAACTACCAGCTGTTACCATTCATGAAGAAACTTGAATATCACACTTCGTGTATAAAATGCATCCGTACGTCCAGTATTCTTATACGCTACTCAAACTTGGCCCGTAAAAATCGAAGATTTTGATTATCAACAGCAAGTAAGGAAGGCTGACATCCGAAGACATATTTTTGGATTGGAAAAAGTGCATTCTGTTAGAAAAATCAAATAAGCTTCATCAACTGCGCTAGCTTGATCACGGTTTACGTATGACTTCAATTCGATCGCCCTGTAGAACATTATTCTCTCAGCGAGCACCAGATTGGCATAAGAGACAAAGTGGTCAGATTTTAACATTGAAAATACATATAAAGTCAACTACAGCCAAATGTGGTAGTATAGGACCTGCTTGTCTTCCAGGATGGATCCACTTTTGCATCATATTTCTTGATTGGAAACTCTGCGAAATGGCATCGATTTGATCTAAGTGGCCGGTGCAAATTGCAAAAATTTCTGGGAGTTCCTTTTTAATGCAGATACGTGCTATAGAGTAATTATAACGGGCTTCGAAAAATCGAACAATTTTTCTGGGACTCAATGATTAGTCATAGCTTGCCATATCATTTCACAGGATAAGACATCGGAAGTGGCTGAGTAGTCTAGACAAGCTAAATTTATGAGTCGCTGACTACAGTGACCAAACTAAAGAGTGGTGGTGTGCATAAATTTGGTCCATGTATCTAATTCCCGGTTGAAACTGTGCCTGAATCGCTTCTTTTGCTCGCAAATCTTTCTGAACAGAATATAAGTCACCATCTGTGATAAAAAAACAGTGAAAACTGGTACCAAATTAATGGATGGACACAACAACCACTATTTCACTCCTTCGGGACAGACTCCTTTCAAATTGTGGTAATGAGTTTGTTTAGAACCTTATAAACCTTTATTATGCCGAACTGGACGAAGTAGTAAAGCCATCGACTTTGGTAGCTTTACAGTCCCTTATATAACCGGAAGTCTGCCACTTCATCCAAATTAAGAGTTTCGATGTCCATCTCGTAACAGTTGGAAAAAATATTTTAATCTCGTTTGCAGAGGTCGGATAGCATACATATATACATGCATAAATTCCTATACAAAGCTTCAAGTGTGTTTTATAAAAACCTATGCCGATTAGGCGGCGTTAATCAATGTATGTTGCTAGATTTTAGTTGATTTTTCTCCATTCATATAGATTTTAGTTAGTGATAGTATGGTTATTATCATCGTTGGCCAGCGGGGTTATGTTAATTCTATAGTTACTCAAATTAATGTTCTCATCAACGAGTCACTCTTGTACGAGCGGAGTTCTGCCTGGACTTCCCTATCGTTTGATAATTCAGAAGTCCTTATACAGGAGTATGTTTTTTGCAGAAATTTAAAATAACAAGAACACGTCAGTGTATATGGCATATGCGTATAACTTAAAAACAATAGTTCTCATTAAACTGTGTGTATACTGCAGGTATGGCTATGACAAGGTTTTGTAGATAATATGTTTACATTAAGGTAAGTACTTGAACTGTGACATGTATATCGCCATCCCAAAATAGCCGTCTTTCTAGACTTCGTGGGTGAATTTTACGTCATGGATCTCAGTGTTCTATTCAACATTATGACTAAAATTTATGTACAAACTACATTTGTATTCGCTCTCTACATAAGCATTTAAAGATCGCGTTAAAGTCTACAATGAATTAACAAGCGACTTTATTATTATTAGTGGTATTCATCTAGGCTGTCTATTTTCTTCAATTTTGTAATAGACGCCGTTATGAAGAATATTCTTCCATACGTTCAGGATGCAGGCGTCGAAGTTCTTTCCAGTTGTAGATTAATGGCTTTTGACTACAAAGGTGGTACTATCTTAATAAAAAACCGAGATTATGTCCAGTCCACGCCCGATATATTATAAGGCGTTGCTCAGCTATTCGGTATGTAGTTTGCAACCTCTAACTGTAAGATACTCCATAGGATTATTGACCACTCATGCTAACTCTGACTGAAAGTAGTTGACTGAATTGCATTTCTTCGTATCTGTATAAATAACTCAGGCAAGATGAGAATCGCGTAAGCTATAGTAATTTTCTCCCACCGCCATTATTGGAGAAACGCGATTATCTTACTTCGCATAAAAGGTTGTGTGTAAAAAGCGTCTTTATATGTAATTCTATTATACGCTTGTACAGATTAAAGAATTGCTGGTATTCGACGACCGTTGTTTGAGAAGCTTAGTGTATGCAGGTTACCAACAATGAATATAAGTGAAATATAGTTACATTAACATGTATGTTTATTTAAGTAAAACTACAGTGATTTGATTTCAATTTATTTTCTACGCGTTTGACTAATTGTTTTATTATTACCATATACAATGACGTAATTAAGGATGAAGTCAGTGGTTATGGAGGCGGTAGATTAAACGAAATGCACCAGTGTTAAAATCGAACTTAGGTAACGGATCAAAAAATTGAAAAATATATCAATTGTAATTAAGATATGAATTTATAACGTTTGTAGGCCCGACAAGAAAATGAAGAAACTTGTCTACAAAATCTATTACGGTAAAATTGTAATGAGAGGTGATATTTAGCATAAAAGTTCATTGATAAGTTTACTGTCCATAAAAGACGTAATGTAATAGGTGCATTAATGTAATAAAAAATAAGTGTATTTTATTATGAGAATTGAACTTTGTGGATTTTCTTTCGCCATCAGTTTTTGTATTAAAACGGTTGTAAAAATAGTGTGAATAAGGTCGTTTTAGCTTATCGCAAAATTGGTCAATCAGTATGTTTAATTAAACGGATAAGTTTTTCGACCTTTTTGCTTTAATGCTCTGCTTTGTCACATTTTTCTAAGGTATTCTTCGTTTACGATATCAGTGGATTACATAGAAATACGAATCTGATATCTGTTTAAATGATTGGTGATAATTATAAACTGACGCCCGTGTTTTTTGTTTCTGTTGTATCGAAAAAATCGTTTCGAAAATTGACTGATTGCTCGAAGCCATTAATACCACGGGTCGTATAAATGTTGTCTCTTGTAAGCAGTATATATGATGTTTTTATTGACTTTTCGCGTACTACAGGAATACGGCTTTGTTCGTCTTTTAAACAGAACATTTTTGCATTTCATCGGTTCCGCTCAAATCTTTCATGATAAGCTGTGTTTAAACGCAAGAGTTCCAGACGAGGCTCGCAGAATGAATGTATGTACACTCCACCTGAAGAAATTTGCCCATTTTTCATATATATATATATATATATATATATATATATATATATATATATATATATATATATAATACAACATAAATATGTTTCGCTAGGCCTAAGTTGCAATAGGTTTGTGATACTAGTCTACCCAATTACAACGGCTCGTTTCACGTTATAAAAGATGTCCTTAGACTAAAGGGATGGCGTCGAACATATGATAATAATATGTAATAATCGATCAAATAACCTATTGCAATAATAGTTCAAAGAAATAGAAATATTGTTGTTAGCTGAGAACAAAAACATATAAATCAAGTGCAAATCTTTCAAGCCAGCCGGTTCTACTCAATTATACTTAAACCTGCTTGTTCCACCTCATCTGACAAAATCGGCCGCACTGTAACATTACTGAGCAGGAGCTACTTGGATGCTTAAAAGGCTGTGGACATCTAGCGGCAAATATGGTCCATTGTAAAAGCCTGGTGAAATCTGCCACCTTGGTTTTTGGTTCTTCTAGAACCCGTATGCGGGTCATCTGAATCTACTTTTATAAAGTATATGGCTTGTTTTGGCCTGAAATCAAGGACTGGGTGACACCGTGCTCTAATATAAACCAAATAACTGTTAATTTAATAATAATACTGCATTAAAGCCTAAGTTCCTACATGCTGATGCAATACTGTGCTTTATATGTGTTTGCCTTATATATGTATGTATTGCATTGGCTGATATACTGTCTCAGAGGACTGCTCACAATCTGGCTGCGAGACTACCGAGGCAATTACGATTCATGGCTTGGCTCCAAGTAGTCATCCAGTGATTCTGTGATCGCGGATATTTGCCATTGTGATTAAATTACCAAACACTATATATATATACATGTATATATAAATAAATAATCACTTACATAAACATGGATCAAGACCCCGCATGTTGGGATCCGCAAGTGCCTTTGCTAACGAAGAAAAATTAACGAAACCTTTTCACTTGACTCTGTTTGCTGATAGGCCCATCGATTTTCGCCCATTTCATTGTCTCGTTTAGTGAGGGTATTGTGTGGCACGATTAAGTGACCAATATCCCAAATAATTGTATCTGACTACGAGATTGTTAGTCCACCACACCGTCCGACTCAGCCATTCACCGGAGTTGTCTCGGTGGCCTTACAATTAGGATGTATTAGTAGCCTCTTTATATACAACCACAATCAATGCCATCCGCGTTCCCTAACAAGTTGCGACACTGGTGGTGCATAAATTGACGCTGAATAGAACTTGTCGAGTCATGTTTTGTCCATGTTTAATGTCTTATCATTAATATGCGTAGGTATCCAGGCGCTGGAAGTTGTTGTTGACCATTTAAAAAATCTGCGCAGCATAAAGTACGATCGGTAGTATGCTTGGCCTGAAGTCTAGGCTTGGTACTTTATTAAATAGGCAGGTGATGCCAACGTAAAGTAAAATCTTCGCCAAAGACAGATATAGATGTATTCACATTTTGAAATTTACCAAGGAACCTATCCGTCTGGTGTCACCAGAGAAACGTGGTAAACGTATTCATTGGTGACCATTAAGATCAAAATTCGCCTTAACGATCATTGTCATATCGTACCGATTGGACAACTATTGAACACAGTTAATGGGTCTAGAGCATGTCAATGTGTACGACATAAGCAAGCCGGGGATCTGCACTTGTGAACTAATAGTTATGACCTCAATAAAATGCTACATTGACAATTTAAAGACATGGGAACGATTACACATGCCAGAACCAACCAAAATCTTGTCAGAAATAACCTTAATAGTGCGCTTATAGGCTAATAAAAAATTGTAACAGGCTTCGAGCGATCAACCACTTTTGGTCGGAATACAGTGATTAGACGCAGATAGTCATAATAGCTTGCGCGAAAAATCGAAACCGTCTGAGTTATCTTTTAAACAAACGATGTTAAGGCTCTGATACCGTTGACACAACTGGAAAGTGCGATGGATAAAATGAAATTACCACAAGCACCTCATTTTTTGGATGGAACTCTGTCTGAGTTGAACTAGTTCGCTTCTCTAGCTCTTCACAAATCCTAAAATAAATATCACTAACCATCTTTGATGCAGATCAGAGAAATCTGATATCTTAATAGTTATCAGAAGTGCTGGTTACAATTTTGGTGGATAGGAACCACAGCGTCAACTTTTCATTCATCTGGAAGGAATTATTCTGAAACCTTAAAAAATATATATATATATATATATATATATATATATATATCGAAATTAGTCCATTGATTCCGATGGCTTTACGCATCATAATTTGACCGCCTGGCTCTGCCATTTTATATAAATTAGAAGTTGGCTATCCAGCTCGTGATTATATTGAGTGTAAATTTAATCGCTGAATGTGCCTTTTACATTATATGGCGGATTTATTATAAATTGGAATGCTTGGAAAACTGGTCTTCATTACTGGAGGCGCCCACACTCTCTTGATTAACTACTTCTAATGCATCGGATCAGATCGTAAAATTGGAAGGGTTGCTAGGCTTCGACACTGCTTCCAGCTCATTTGCTACAGTACGCTGGTGTTGATCTTTATTTAATTAAACGAACATTGTTTGCGCGGGCGGTGATAACAATTATTATAATCAAGGTTGCACCTGACACATTAATTACTTACTTGTCAGTATAAACTAAGAATTTTATAGTGTAGAAATAGCAATACATCCAGTAGACCGGTTTCGTCCTTGTTTGGAACTCATCGTGTACTGGCAATTTCTGGCCGGTATATGATGAGTTCCCAACATGGACGAAACCGATCTACTGGATGAATTGCTATTTGTACACTATACAACTCTTAGTTTATACTGACATGTACGTAATTAATGGGTCAGGTGCTTATATTTGTTGTGGAGTTAGTTGTAAACTCCTTGCAACCTTTATAAGGCGGCGATCGTTTAGTCTAGCAGCAGATGACGCGTGTTAACGGGCATCGGTGCTAGTAGAGATTTTTAGCATGTTCTTATATTCCATTGTCGAAAAACCAGCCTAGACTTTCTTAAGCCTTTTCTTCATAGCGTTCCAGATGTTGTTGTGTATATTGTCTGCTGTAGTTAAAAGTATTTCAACAAAATCATTGGCGTTCATGAGGGATATCTGTGCATTGTATCCGTCTTTATGTCAAATATACTGATGAAATATTATCGGCTGCACTGTGCCGAATCTCAATCAAATTCTAGCGGCAAACATATTCGTCAGATCCGTTAATTGAAACAATAGAACATTTATGGTACGCTCTCGCATTCTGAATAATGAGCAATGATTGTTTGGTCATGAAAATACTGTCTTCCTGAGTACGATGATATATCCCCATTCAGTCTGCATTGTTTATATCGCCACGCCTTGTGGCAATTGCCGCGGTTGGTGCCGGAAAACGAGTTTATCAATAAAGGTTATGACTAAGGACAAGATAGGAGATCAGCTAGGATCCATCCTGTTACAGCTCCGTCCTCTTGCAGTACTACTTACTTGAACCTTTCGGACGTCAGACTTAAACTTACCCGTTAAAATAAACTAGTTGGGATTATATTATGAATTTCACATGTATAGTATAGGATTCTTTCTAATAATCTAAAATAAATCTGAAACATAAGAACAGTAGTAAATAAAGCTAGGCTACAGCTATCTACGAATTCTAAGGTATGTAACGTTGGTCAATTCTCGTAATAAAAAATTGAATATACCAAATAAATTATTTCAGTTATCGCATGAAGCTGCCTTTCGTTGCCTTTGAGAAGACCCATGTAATCCTGAACAACAACCATTGAGAATTATCTTGGCAATAATCAACAGGTAAACGGTTTCTCCAATTAAAACTGGATAGTCCATAAAAGCCACATTATTAGCAGCAAAGGTTATTGCTCCAGCAGGGATTGTTTTTAATCTTTATACGTTTCTCTTTAGTTTGGTATTTTATATCCATCCTTGTCCACGTAGGAACATAAAGGAAAGTTTCGACTACTGAAGGAAACTAGCTAATAGACTTAAATTTTAGAGTGCGAGGCACTATTCACTTTGATGTCAACCTGTGTACAAGGTATGAATGTGTGTACGTATGTATTTATGTATTATGCACGTGCTTATATATTCCCATCACTGGAGGCTAGACCTTATTGGTGGTCTGATGGTTCGTGTGTCTTTATAATTCGTTGGCCTGTACTGGTGGTGCTAAAGCGTTTTTGGCGTTTATCCAACTCAACAGGCTAAACCAACAAAGTATAAACTCCAGGTTAAGGATGGACGGCTTAGTGGCCATTTACAACCCACAAATAACTGTGAATTACATTGTTATGCTGCAGTGATACATCAGTATGCTGGGGGTAGTAGATGCTTTAGTAGTAATATTAGTCATCTTCATCACATATAGCGATAATAACTGATTTTTTAAATGTGGAATTCGAATGATTTTTAATAAGATGGATCTAGCCTAGGTTACACTGAGGAACGAGGTAATCTAAAATTCTACAGTCTACTCTAAGTCAAAGTAAATTCAAAGTGATATAAGTAATGCAGTTTCCTTCCATCTTTCCCTTATCGCTTCCTAAACTAGTAGCAGTTGTAGTTTTGTTAGTAATAGTATTTGTACTCTCAGTTTCACAATGATTCTATCGATCCTCATTTCCAAGTACGAGCTGAGTTTGGCTTCGACGGGTTACTCACCATTTCTTCTAACCACTGGAAATAAAGTTCAATCTAACCTTGACTGTTTAACATGTCGTAACTTCTTTTCCAGTAACATCTTCAGAAATCTAATAACGCACAGTACACTAACCACAAAACCAGATTTAAGCAAATGTGGTGGGTGCGTTGAATATGGTGATCGCATTGTACAAGCAAGAACAAAAACTTTCGAGTAGTATTAGCATAATTACTAAGAGTTTTTGGTCAATCATTACAATGATAATGTAGGTTAATTAAGATTAGTGCTGTGACACTTTATTGTGTTGGTTTTAATAAACTTCATTTTAAATTATGTATGTTCTATATTGTCAATTATATAGTGGGTTGGACTTGAAGTCGCATTGTCGAAGACTTTGTATGAAGTTAGCTTCACTACTGCAGGTTTGCGCATTCGTCTAGGAGATTGTACCATCCTATTTCCCAAATTCCTCACTCAAACATAGGACGTAATACTGGCTCCTACGGTTGAGTAGCTAGTAAGCACGAAACGAACGTGCACACAAGATTACACCTTTCGTTCATACTGACGTTGGTTTAACCTTCTTGTCCCATTTGAATTAACTTGTTACTTGGTATGCAACACCTAATACCCAATTGCATATATGTTTTCTGCCAAAAACAGTATCTAATTATGTTAGAGGTCAGTGGTATGATGAAAATGAGGAAAGATATTTTCATAAACGTTCCTCGTTAGTCTTTGGTCGATATTATTTCTGGGGTTCATTTTTATTAACATGAAACTTCTTACTTTTCCCGTCTAAGGCGACGAGTCTCTTGGTTGGTCATCATCATCATTTCCAGCCACACAAAAGTCAAGTGACTAATGTTTCATTGCCATATAACCATAAGGAGTGAAAAAAAGTATATAAGTGAATTTAGATAAATTATTATTGAGATTTACGAGAGAGGGAGAGGGGTAGAGAGAGAAGGAAAACCTTGCTACTATGAGTAAATTTATCAGAATAACTCACAGAAATGAGGCAAACTAAGCCTCTCCACAACACCATTATGGCCAAGTTATCATTCTGGCAAGGCGACATGTATGTATATATGCCAAATTATGCATACTTTTCTGTTCTTTCACATTCACCGAGACGGCATTTGCATATACTCTGCAACTACCAGCATAGTTTTTCCGCTGAGGTCGGGTTCTTCTATCAATTTCCGCGAGCTTGTGATATTTATTATTTGAATTAAATTTGCATATATGACATCAACTTTTATCTCATTAAAAAAGTTTTGCAGATCTTATTATATATATATATATATATATATATATATATATATTGCCATCGTTTTCTAATGATGATATTGGACAGTTGCATCGCGTCAGTATGTGAAACAGACAATTTTATATTTCAGGACAGTTGTTCAATTGTTCATTAGTTTGGTTTTTAAAACTTGTGATGATGGATGAAATGAAGTAGACATCCGCCAATGGATGTCGAAATATTTTGTAGTAACAAAACTGAAATTCAGCTCTTGTTAGTCAAAACACTGATCATGTAATTGTTCAAATTGTTGTATTTAGTTTATATCAAGCTCATTAGCTTATGCTATGCGCATAATCACAGACTGTAGAGGTGAAATAAGATGTCAATTGGTGTTGAGGAATGCATTTGCGCCATAATGCGAAATGTAGAATTCCATTGGCCGGCATTTATTCCTAATTGTTTTTTGTTTCTCTGTGCACAAGACTCCTGTCTTTTTATTGGTATACATGTCACTCTAAATTCAATAAAAATTATATATGTATGCATTGTAACGCTATGCATATTTCTGAACCAATAATACGCTCGTGACAGAATGGAGCTAAAGTAGCCGATATTCTAATCCTGAGGCGTTTATGTGCAACTGCCCAGTGGAAGGAGCGGCTCTGTTTTTTACTTACGCTGTTGTTTGGTCTTCATCTGCTATTATAAATCGATGGTTCGAAACGTTTAAATTTGGTATAACTAACGGTAGTTTTGTTTCATATTCCGGGTTATGGTTTACATAATGCCTGAAACTTTGATTCATATACTATCCAACTTGATCCGCGAAACGAAAGCTGTTTTAACTATCGCATGGTTTAGTAAGGAATATACAAATAGTTCTCTTTTTGGATTCCGTAAGTTGTTTATTTGGGAAGTGTATATTTCTTGAAAAAGTTGTACATAATAAATAGTTCTTCAATGTGTTAATTCTTCAAAATGTCAATATTTTTTATGGCCAATTTAGTAACGAGCTGGCTTTATACACCTGTCGACTTTAATACCCCACCCGAAATGGACGATCTATCGATGTTTTACAGCCTAAAAATACCTTATGGTTTACAATTATTAGCTACGCGGCAATTAAGCATCATTTCGGTAATGACGATGTGTCGCAATTTCTGATGTTGATGAGAAGGACGATACTTCTTGTCACAGCTGATTTCAGAAACTTAAGTGTATGTTCCGTAGTTAGAGGAGGCCATTTTAATTTGATATTATTATAATTTATTGTGGTTTAAGTCAATTTTTGTAAGGTTAACACGACGATCTATTCTTGCATTACAAATGGAGCATTATTTGACATTTATTCTTCCACTCTGTGACACGCTGTTATACAATCACAATTTATTCTCTTACATGTATTTCATGGTTTCATAAGACGTTCGTGTGTGCATGAATTTTAGATTTTTAGATGACTTAATTCATTCGTGACAGCCTCATCATCATTGTCATTACGATATGCAATAAAAAATCGTTTTCAACAGATGCTACATTGCCATATATTGTAGTCCGTGAAAACGTATAAGATAATAAACGGACATATATATATATATATATATATATATATATATATATACATACACATTATCAACCATGTCTCGATGGCCGATCGTACATGGGCTAACGGGGCTATGGCGGTGGTGTCACCAGGTCGTGGTGGATTTCCGACCGGCAATCGGATCTCCTATAAAATACCACATGAGCCCGACGACGGCACCATGACTCGGCGTGTGTTCCCCGCCACAAAAGGGTTCAACAGCCACAGGATTACATGGACTCCTGGACAGTACCCCGTACTTCCGAATGGCGAATGAGCTCTCAACAGCCACCGGCAACCATGCAACTTACTGCTGCCTTGCAGACTGCGCTTGGATGTGCAAAGGCTAGAGGTGCGTCCTCGATCAAAAAGCCGAGTGGTGAGGGGACACCACTTGTACCAAATTCCCAAAAAACTCCATGAAATGTCATGGAGCCGGCTTATCCTCCAAAAGGAGTCAGCCGCAGTAAAGTAAAGTAATATATATATATATATATATATATATATATATATATATATATAGAGAGAGAGAGAGAGAGAGAGAGATGGATAGATAAACAACATGGCCATCGTTAAGGTACACGTCATAAAGGCCTTTTTATCGACACTTATTCTTGCATTTAAAGAACCATATTTTAGCGCAAATGTTTATTGGTGCTTATAATGCTAAAGTAAGAAGTCATCATTTGCGTTAATTATGTCATGTTCAAATTTGTCACTTTTTAATTATTAACTAATATTTACTTTGATGCGAGCATTGAAGCGATTTATGCATTCGTGGCGTTTAATGATTTCGTATTTTGCAGAACACGAAATTGAATAAAAATACCTGAATGCAGCATTGATCATGAGACTGATTGTGCATTTTTTCTGTGGGAGTGGTAACTAATATCAATACGGAAATATTGGGATTACAGTAAAGCGAGGGCCCCTGCGCATATATATATATATATATATATATATATATATATATATATATATATATATATCGATTTACAGATAATTATACTTAGCTTGAAATCTCTGAACGGCCAGTCTAGTTTTTTGTATGTCATACATGTGGTTATAAATATAAAGAAAGTTAAAATATATGAAGCATCAGTTTTTAATACTAATATATATTCTTTTAAGAGCGATTGGTTTATTAACACAATTTAAATATTGGAATGGATTTATAAAGGGTTTAAATGATTCAATTTAGACGTCTATTGCTTTGTTTAGCTTGCTTAATAATGTTTTTAAATGATAAATTCTTTCTGCCTTGTTTGTAGAATAAGACTCTGTTTGCAGATGCTAATTTAAATCGACTTCAACAGGCGATTGAATCTGGCCTCCTACCTTTGCCATGTCAATCTAATTGCAATACCGATCAATACGGCGACCTTAAGACAAATTGTCAGTTTCCAGTTTTTCCTTCCAACGGTATAACTGCAGCTGGAAAAGCATCATTTGGTTTGGGAACATCTAGTAATTCAGGCAGTGGACCTAGTCTTCTTGGTGATACCAGTATTCAGTCTGGTAGTCAACCTTCCGCTCCATTATTGGCTGTAATAAACACCTTACTAAAACCAGCCATCAGTACAACCAATAGCTCGGTGCCATCGTACTCTTCTCTATCTTCAAATTTTGAGAATCAGCGACGGCCGATCCTGAAGAACACTGGTTCCACTGTCAGTCAGGGTGCAATTGGAGGCATTTCGTTTGAAAATACTAATCGTAATACTACCGAGTTGGCTGGGATCAATGAGCGATGGTTGAAAACAGAAATATCTCCCATATCCAGCACTGCTCATGTGGAGTCGGTGAACGCTGTTTCAGGTGCATTTAGTAAGGATAGCGGCCCAGGAACACCTGAATTTGAAGGTACGCAGGCATGTATGGCTGGTCGTCGTGGTGAGTATTTTTGAATCTTTTCAATAGGATCAGTACAAAATTTATTAATATTCAATTTTAGTATTGTTTGCAGTTTGATGATTTCATCTTGAGTTAGCACATCTCAAATGCAAAAAATAAAGTTTAGACATCTATGTAGTTAATGACGATTTCCCAATGAGTGTGTATATTGTATTGGTTATATTATTGTAATATATTGTGATATAAAGGGTGTCACGATCGATAAGCTGTTTGTCAGTAAGGGTATACATAACGTTAAAGGCGCACTGTATACGCTATTCAAATTTATTGACTCATTTTCGGATGGGTTTTTGGTGTGGCTCCAGTTCTGTATGATTTACTTGTAATCTTAAATTACTTACGTCCATAGAATAGCACTGCTAATATCTGGTGTTTTACAACCAGTCCCGACACACTCGCATTTCGATGAGCTTGCTACCTATGTGGCATAACTGATCAGTCTATTCACTGGATTCTATTTTCTACGAGTTTCCTTATCATTTTCTCCTATTCATTTTACTTCCGATAATCTGGCGAAACGGATTTATAAGTGGCTTCCTCAAACAATGCTGAGGTTGACACAATCAGCGTTCTTTATCTAGATGAAGCAGTGATGAAACATCGAAAGACTTAGTTTGTAGAGGCTCCAAACCTATTAGTAACTGAGAACCCCATAGATACCAAGTCGTTTTCAGTCCTTATATGCCCATTGGAATCTGATAAGCTAGTAATCACGTCCATATCTATTAAATTCATGCCTGCTATAATTTGCTTGTGTCCTCAAACTTAAGATCAGCTTCCATGCTGATCGTACTTACTTATTAATTTGATAACTTAGTTTTAGGCAAACGGACTGTGAACTGCTTACGTAACAAAACACCCGATCAAATAACCTGGAAAGAAATAAGACGAGAAAAAAAGAATTATTAAATTACCTGTTCCAGAACGTCCCCAATATGTACGATTCAAAAGACAAAATGATAGCAGGTGTGTATTGTGAAAATCGAGTAATTATAAACGTAAATTGGAGAAAAGGACTAAATGCAGCTTGCTAATAAATACTTCTTGATTCTCAGTTGACAATGAACTAAATCAAATCTTGCGACTGCGTCCGCTGCAAAAGCTATTCGAGTGATGGCATTTTCCACGTTTTTGTGGTTTAAACTTGGATCTACAATATTTTACTTGAAGAACTTGAATTGTGTCCTTAAAGAAATGGGTGGGCAATTCCAGAGTGGTTTGCGTGATTCTCCAAAGACGGCTGTTGCAAGAGTTTCCCGATAGACTATTTCGTGGACATTTGATAGTAGGTTAACGTTAAAAAATATCACGCTTCTTATGGAGTGGGCCATAATGACATTCTGAGGCTTTTCTTCTGTCGTTCTAGGTCAATTTCCGAGTAGATTTAATGGATGTCTAAGCTCATCCTTCTTTTCCCCTTGCAGAATGTCATCTGTAGCGTTGTCTAAATAAGCAAGCCGGCTGCCGCCAATTATTTCTAATTTGAAGAATAGTACAGAAAATTCGACTATGACTGGATCGAACATATTGTTTAATAATATAAGGCTGATACTAAATCCTTGTCGAAGAGAAGGATTATTCGTGACAGGTTTAGAATCAATAGTAGTAACACGGACTAATGCCGATGAATCAGCGTTACAGGCTTTAAAATGGAAAATAATTATTACTTTTTAGCTTTTATTCGTAGCATTTCTTGGCTCCTTAATGTTATGTCCTATTTAGTCATACTAACATCGGAAACATGTACATTCTGTTACAATTGCCATACAACCATCCAATGTCGGTTCATTGAGCAGATAATACTCGTATAAAGGTATTGATCAAGTGTGGTCGAGCATGTCATTCGTGAATAGCTAGTTCCGGCTGCTGAGGAAACAGTTTCTCAATAAATTTTATTACCAGATTCAGAGGTGATATTAAATTTTCCACTGTACTTCCGACCTAATAAATCTGAAACTAAATATTTCACAAACGGTTTTCTAAGGCTGTATTATTCTAATAAAAATAAAATTATAGTCGCGAATATATCAGTTGTTTCCCATCTCTTCATAGTTTCTTGTCAAAAAAGATTCAAAATCTACTTTAGATCGCTTAAGTTGGCGTATAATGGATATTAAAGTATTATAATAAGCTGGAATATTAGTAATTTGGCGGATAATTTCGAGGATTTCCTCAGACTTAACAAATAATAGGTGGATATTTCTTCGGAAACCTACAATACTACATAAAGATTTACATGTATTTTGCATAGCGGATCTTTTCTTCGCCTATAGTATGTTCTAATTTTCGCTATCAAGAACAATTAATTTGGATTTTAGACAATCTTCATATTTGTGATGGTTATTAGTGTTTGCTAACACATTTTTGGCCTATTTTTAATTAGTTTTTCCACAAATTTTAGCGTAAATCTAAATTAGGTAAATGCATGATCTGAGGTGTTATGTGCTCCAAAACGAACGTTATTTCTGGATGTTAAAGCAATATATTTAATAATTGTATTATCTTTTTTTGTTCATAATTGACCGGGAGCTGGAGTACGCCTTGAAGTGCAACGCTTGGCACTTCATCTTAAGTTTTTGTTTCGATCGACGAGCACTAGTTATTCAGCCCGGTGATTTTTGCATTAACCTTACCGGATATAGTGCAATGCAGCCATCATCTTGTTTTTCATGTGAAGCCTCGAGTTAATTTTAACTACGCTGTAACACTTAGTTGAGAGCGAGCATTCTCTTAATGAGAGCAAGCGTGACAGACACGCCGAGCAGTTTACAGCTGCTTTGGCCACTGACGCCTTGGAATACAGTGCTCGCCAGCTTTGGTGGAAAAAAAGAAAACACTGAATACAAACCATCCCCACTAAGAATGGACGACTTAGTGTTCTTTTACAGCCCACAAATAACTATGAACAATACGAATTATAACAAATTTATACTCCGTCGACCGTCGGGAACGAAAGCAGGTTACTGCAGATGTATTCATTTTCGATTCTCCATCTTTTCCCTCGCTTTCCACTTAATCCAATAATAACGCTCGTTTTGATCTTTTCACTGAGCCCTATGTCGAATGACCAATATCGAGAATAGTCTCACTAGCCTACCATTCATTGAACCTAGGTTAAAGTTTAACGTCAGTGCAATTAATGTATGAACATTTAAACAAATTGCACGACAAAGGACTCCTCTACGTACGTTGGATAAATTAGAAACTGATGGATCTTTCGTATGCAAAACTATAACACAAGATTCTACGAGTATTACAGAACTTAATGAAATATCCTTATCTACGTGTTAATGGATTTGAACCTCTGCTGCTACGGGCCTTTCCAAAACTGAGCAAATGGATTTCGAAAAATATCTTTTCATTAAACGAACAAATGGATGTTTATGTTGTTATTCGCTCATTAGCCCGAGCTTGTTTAACTGTATGGATACTCGTAAACAATCGACTTTTAGCGTCGCGTTTAAAGACGTCAACTAAAATTACTTTCAGAAACCTTGATCAACGTTGTCTTTTCGTTGTATTTGCATATGTTCCTATCAGTAGAAGCACAGAGGACTCCAAGGATACTTTCTACTCCGAACAAAACTCTTTATTAAGTATATGAAGAAGTTCATGCATAGTTTTGGTTATGGGTGACACGAATGCTCAAGTGGGGCGCTTAAGCAACGCAGAAATTCATCTAGGTGGCAAAAATAATAATGAATGAATGTGGTATGGCTGCACGGAGCATAGATTATACTCGAGTAGCATAAATTTCAGATTTTGTGCGCCACCTGACTTCCTCCAACCCCCAGACGACTGTAGCTCAAATAGATCATATAGCAATTAGTCATAGATGACGTGGTTGCATTCATGACTATCGCTCGTTTTGGAGGACGTAGGTCGATTTTGGTTAGGCATCTATTTATTTTGGATTTTCACTCAACTTTTATGGGTGTGTACATAGAATTAAACCTCGAATAGATGAAAGTAAACTCGAAATTCCGTCTCGACAAAAATATGAAGATATTGTAATTAGTTTAGATGTTGAAAATTCGAACTTATGAGCAAAGATAAGATCCACTTTGTTCTGTGCAGATACTACTGTATGTGGCATTGTAGGCTCCCGTAGAAATATGCATATGTTATCTGAAATATCTATGAACATTTTCGTCACCAGATGTCAAATTCCTGCTAGCTTAGCTTACAATAATAGTCTCGGTTTGAAGATGCCAGAATGTAGATCTTTAATCCATTTGTATCAGGAAGACCGGAGCAATGGAAGCGTTCGCATCAGATAATAGTCGATGTTTGTTTCAACGTATTCGTGCAACATGTTGGATAAATTAAATTGTTAGAAATACTATAAATGATAACCGATAAAAATGTGTATTCTTGATGGGCGTGTTGAGTACGCGAAAGTTCAGTTTCTTGGAATCTGTTTCAGTCCCGATTGCCTGTATCAACAGTGTGGAACGTTAATCTCGAACAGCCACCAGAATTAGAAATACGGAATACAATCCTATCTCTTTAACGTCGCAAAACTGCTGGGCCCGATGATTTGCTTTCGAGGTTATTTAAAGTAGGTGGCGATATTGTTTAATGGTCGTTGACAAAAAGACAACGTGCCGGTTGATTGGGGTTAGTCGACCATCGTAATTTGTGTGGTTACCACCGTGGTAAAAGCTTGACCTTAGTCGTATCTAGGTTATTTGCTTCGATGATCCTACGCCATTCTAGCATTTTGCTTGGATCACATACTAGAGGAGAAGAATCAGGTCTGAACGAGGTTGTATAGATAATATTTTTACCTTTAGGCACGTTATTGAACATCGACATGCATATCGCTGTCCAACAATAGTTGTCTTTCTAGACTTCAAGAGTGCATTTGACTCAGTCGATTGCGATGTTCTATTCGGTATTCTGTCGAAAAGTTGTCCACCAATTTTTAAAATATTTTTCGTGCTCTTCACAATTACTTCTGGCCGTTTTATGGCCTACAATGAGTTAGCATACTTTACTACCAGTAGTTATTTTCGTCAAGGTTGTCCACTTTCCCCATGTTTGATTACTTTGTTATATTCTTCCATACATTCAGGATCCAGGTACTACAGTTCTCTCGTACAGTAGGTTAGTAATCCTGACTTTACAGACGATATTTTATTATTACTCGGCAATAGATTCTAATTTGGCCACCTTGAATAGATTAGCAGACATTGTTCCGCCTTTCGGTATGAAATTCGCGCCCTCTAGGTGTTAGATAATTCTAAAGGATCACGCACTACTGGCATCAGCTCTACGATTGCACAAGTAGAGAATGGAAATATTTGACAGGTTTACATATCGTTGTAGCTGTATCAATAACGGTAAATACGAGTGACGGGATGAGTATGAGAATCGTGAAAGCTAGAATAACTTTATTCAACCTTCGCCATTTATAGAGAAACGCGAGTATTTCACCCTGTCTTACAAGTTTTGTGTATAATGCATCCGTATTTGCAGTTTTATTATACGCTAGTGAGATGTGGCTCTTTTCAGTTGATTATTCTAGACGCTAACCTTCATTCACCCACCGTTTTTGAAGTATGGTACATACATGATACAAACAACAAATAGGCAACGCCTACATCCGTAGACATATCTTTGATCGGCCAGAAAATGCTCCTCGTCAGACAAGCAAATAAGACTCCATTAACTGCGTTTGCTCGGTCACACTTTCGATTGCTCAGGGAAAGTAAGAAAGCCTTATACAGAAAACAAGGGTTGATAAGACTTATAGATAAATAAATCTATTACTATACTTTAAGCTGGTACTCCAGGAATGAAATCCCAGTTATATGCTACTGGATAGGGCCATTATAACCATAAACGTGTAGGTAAGTAAACAGCGATGCTGATTTGGAACACAGGTAGATGCTGTAACAAGCTGTGTCCACGTGAATAAAATACGCACAATGGACTTCCAGCTTTCTGAGTTAGTTTTCATGTTGCACTTGGACGAAAAATGTGTTAACCTGGTCTCGGAACATGTGGACACTGCTTTTCAGTCAGTCGGTGCTTCATAGCTGATGAACTGCACATGCTTGGTGCTATCATTACTGCTCTTCAGTAGATAAGATTTGCGTTAAGTACTTTTCGAAGTCTCCTGTTTGGGCTCAGCATGCAGGAAACGAGTATTGTTCCTTTCCAGTGTGAGTGTCCCATCCGGATATAGTGTAGCCTACTTCCTTATTCAAGGTTGCAGCCTAAACTTTTCCTGTACTGTGTGCACATTTAATCAATCAATAAATCAAAAACAATATATAAACATTCAAAACTTATGCTTCGCCGTCACGTAACCGCAAAATTGGTATTTTTCTTTAATTTTACGGTTGTGTGCACTTTAACAATTAATTAGGTCGCCTAAATCTACAATCTTTCGTGTGGTTCCATCGTCATTTTTGTAGTTGAAAAGAACTTTTTTAGATAAAGCTATCAGAAGCGGCCTCTAGCATGCGGTCAGCCTAGTGGTTAAATACTGTTTGTTGCGGAGAACTAATATATATGCAAGTATGTATTAGGTGTTGCGAACCTAGTAACAAATTAGTTCAGTTGTGACCAAAGGATAAATTAAAGGCAGCATGAACGGAAAGTATAATCTCATACACATTCGTTTCGTGCTTACTGACGACTCATCAGTAGCAGCCGGTATTATGCCCTTTAACCGGCTCCTACTGTATTAGGTGTTGCGAACCTAGTAACAAATTAGTTCAGTTGTGACCAGAAGGATAAACCAAAGACAGCATGAACGGAAAGTATAATCTCATGCACATTCGTTTCGTGCTTACTGGTGTTCAGAAATTGTTGTAATTCTCAATTTCGGTGAACATTAGCATAAATTAATATCCATCAGGTTGGTATCATGTACCGACTCGGAAACCATAGTGTTAGTACCATGTACCTTTTCGGTACAATAATGTTGTCATCGTTTACTAACACAATAGCCATAGTGTTAGTATCCTTTACAGACTCGGTATATATATTATATAGTGTGAGTTAGCGTTGAAGTCGCATTGTCGTAGACTTTATATGATGTTAGCTTCACTATTGCAGGTTTACACACTCGTCTAGGAGATTTTACCGTCCTATTATCCCACATTTTTGACCAAAATATATAGTGGTTAAAGGGCGTAATACCGGCTCCTATTGATGAATCGCCAGTAAGCACAAAACGACTGTGCATGAGATTATACCTTCCGTTCGTGCTGCCTTTGGTTTATCCTTCTGGTCACAACTGAGCCTAGTGGTTGCCGATGATTTTATCTTCAAGTTGGTTAAATGTTGTTCATAAGACAGTGCTGCTGAAAAGTGCATCCTGACCAATAACGAGAGCAATATTTTTTGTACTTGAATTTTTTTATAGAATTCCTCTTCTCAAAAATGTGTTTGATTGGTTAGTAACTTTTCGGTCAAAAATTTACTCAGCTGCTATTCTTTACAATATACTATCCACTATATGCGAAGGTAATTTGAAATTAATTGCAACTTAACGCGAGAAAGAAATATTATACGTAGCAGCCACCACAATATTCCAGACAAGCTATCTTTTAACTCCATAGGCAAATCAACTAATTGTTAGAGTATAGTCTTTCTTGCTTCTATTCGTAATAATTCTTAAATACGAAGGCTAACTTAATAGTGGACTTGGCCTGTTATTTTCATGAATACTTTTTTTCCCAATATTTGGATTATTTCGTATCACTACATACCTGAGTAAGTGGACATAATTGTTATCATCCTGTTTTTTGTTGCCGAGAGCTAACAGACATGTACATAAATATCAGGCATAGCGCGCGCCTAGTAAAAATTAAATTCATTTAAGACAAGGAGAGAATATGTCCAATTCAGCATGTGCATACAGTGTAAGCACGAATCTCATGCATACTACATATCCTCCTAGTCCAGTATGCGCTAACAATCATTGATTTATCGATCTGTGTTTTGGTATCTAGTGCTCTCTGTCTATATTATTATTTATTTACTTTCAGTCGGAGCTGATCAAAATAGTCAAGATGCAGATGCTTTAGTCAGACTTCTGGCTCGGCGTAGCCTTGCAGTTCAAGCTCAATCAGCGGTTGCCGCCATTGTAGCTGTCAACAAACCTAATGCTAGAAGTTCACGTCGACCTCTTGGTTTCGTTGACTCGGAAGTGGCTTCGGGCAGTGGGGATGGTTATGCTGAGGATACCATGATTTTGGCTGATCGCCAACTACAACTACGCGCTCAGTTAGAACAAATTAGACGTGCCCAACAGCAGTCGTTCAATTCTCCTACCGCAGAAGCGCAATATAACTGATTTCTGCTCCTTAGTTTAATTCGTTTTGGCTTTCGTCATTACTCTTTTCTTTTTACACAGGAAAAACTTCTCAACCGATTTGATTGTCATTACTTTCTGCAGTGTTGATCGTATCTAGTTTTTGTGGTTTGAAGGACAAAGGCAATATGTTTTAAACGCTTATTTTGTTGCTATCGTGTTCTATTTAAATATATACTCCTTCCTATTTAGCACTATTCGATTTATAATATGACCTCCATCTTCGAAATCCACGTATTCATTCATTTACTTATTAGCTCATTGTACCTGTTGTATTCTGTCAACGGCCCACTTCTATATCTTATTTCGTTAACCTTATTCCACTCGTTTGTCTTTGGAATTGATTCCTATTAGCATATGATTTCATCCGTTCTATTTCTCAGCTTTCCAAAAGTTTTTTATGTGTAGTTTATCTCCGATTAACTCGTACTTATTTTTTCACCCTGTCTTTATTAGTTTCTAACTAATTAGCAGTGTCTGATAGCCGGCCGATCCACCAGTATTTCCAACGCTCTCTACTCCGTTTTTTACTTCTTAATTTTTAGGCAAGCACTTGTTTGTATAAGCGTACTGTATAACTGGCAATATGCGGTTTCTGTATTGAAGTCTCTAGCAGAGAAAAGGATGTATTTTCCCAGGTGAAATCCTAAAACCTCTCAAAGAAAGCAATGCTATTTTATGTGTGCTCAATTTTTAAACTAGAGTTCTGGTTAATTTTAAAATTTTAACAATCGATCTACTTTTAAAACAGTGGTTGATAATTGCCTCGTATTGTATTAGAACATGAATGGATGGTTGAACTCGAATGCAGTTCATTCTCAGACTACCGAGTTACCATTTGTTAGTTGCGTGTACATTACATCACAGTTTTTATTATCAAGAGAATATGTAACTCCCAGCTTAGATGCGCTGAATCATAATTCTATTGTACTGCGACTGGTTAATTGGCATACAGCTTATGTCGGAACAAGTCTACGCCTAAGTTCATTATTTCTTTGCTGAAAGCAGTGGTCTTTCAAATACGTACTTAATGTGCGAACGTTTTTTGGTCGCCGTTAGCCAAACCATGTTTGAAGATCACAGTTTGTTTGAACTCTTCGTATCCGTTTCACCTGATCGATACATTTGACGTTGCTCTAATATTTCTACAAGTTTACCTAATCTGGTGCTCTTATATATAAATCTGTCACCAATTGTAGCTTCATTAGACGAAAGGCAAAACCAGCAATTTGCTAATCGGCTGTACTTGAGAGACTATCATTAACTGGTTTTGCACTCAATTGCCTCACGAATGCGTGAGATAAAAATGTCATATTATTCACCCTTGCAGTGTATTGAACACAACGGATGTTCTATATCAAAAGAGTATTATCCCGAAAGCTTGAATTGAGCAACGTTGACATTTTCGGTAGGTGACTAAAAATGGTTTATTCATGCTCAATATTAATTTCATCGGCACGGAATAGTCCTCTTTTTTCTTTTATACACAAAAATCGATATTTGTGAAAAGGGGTATGTGGAAAAATAACCTTAGTTGACCCACGACAAGCTGTTAAATTTTCTTGGCTTATTTGCATTTCCGCATTTATGACTAAAATGTTTTTTGTTGGTGTACTCCGTTTCTTGGTGTACTTTATTTTCAAGTTAATCAAGAAGTTCGCAGTTTGCCTGCTGTGGTGTTCATTTTTCAAGTCTTCGTCTCGAATTAAAATTGTTACATGGAGTTTAGCCAAGTTTTATAACGTGTTGTTTGAATTTAGTTATTTGCGCAGACTAAATATGTTGTCAAGCTTGCACTTCAATTGGTAGTGTTTCATAATTTGTCCTACAATTGTTAACGCCTTCTTGTTCTTTAATTTTGATTCTTCTAGTTGGATCATTTTGACTGACATTTATGTATGTACCTCACTGGCCATTATTTTTCTACTTAATAGCTCATCATTTGACACGTAGATGACTTGCCTTTTTCTAGGACCTTTTGAGGATTATGTTACGTGTTATTGAAGTAGTCACATCTGGCACCAATCGTTTATTTCAACTATTAAAACTATACTAAGCATAATTTAACACTGTTCCCCATATAGCCTATCCACATTGTAAAATACTAAGCTAAACTGATACAAGAAGCACATAGTTTTGCTAAGCTTGCTACATTTTCTGCTAGCAAATTATTAGTTATAATGTATTGACAAGGTTTGACTGTTGCGTTTGTATTATGAGTTCGCGGATGCGAAGAATTTCGCTTCATCGTTATACATACAGCATTTGACAATCATGAACGGAAACATGTTCGCCTCTTTTTCGAATAATTGAGAATTTGCTGTTATTTTGTCGTGACATTATCACAACAGACGAACAGATCCTGTTTCACGTCACATGCAAGGAAGCCTAATTTTGCTCAATGACTAGCTTACTTATGGTTAAGAAAACGTCTTATTACGTCTTGGATTGTGCTACTTATCTGCACACCTATAAACAAATAACTGACAAAGCAAACCATTTACTTTGTGTCACCAACTGTATCGTATAATAGTCAATATTAAAATCGTCATATAATTGGAAAACTACCGCTAGTCACACATACTGACACGTTTTAACCTGCCTTGACCATCATCAAAACGCGATAGAAATCTGACTAACGCAGATGAAGCCACAATAACTGTACATGGAAAGCAAAATTCTATATGCTGCTCTCACCGCTATTTGTCGCGTATATTTATTACTTGATTGGAAGTTTCGACTGCCTAATAATGTCATCAGGTTCATATGTTACAAAATTAAGCAAATACGAATTGCACGAGTTGTGATTAAAATTATTTTAGTCAAATTCCGATCTTCAGCAAAATATCAATTCATTTGACTAGAAATTTCGGCTGAACAGTTTCTATGCAGATACTAACATTAACGTTCTCCAGCATTCGCCAAACGTGTGTAAGTTACACAGAGTTGCAACCATCGATTGGGCGAGAGTGTTAATAAATATTCTTTAAATCAAATTTGCTAACTTGAAGTAAGAGCCAATCCCATTTTATTTGACCAGTCGTCGAACAAAATAGCAAAACTACCTTCAGTCACAAGTACTGACGTGTTTGGACCTTCCATGATCATCATCATAGTACGACGGCAAACTGACTATCGAGGATCAAACTGCAATGAATATATATCGAAAGAAAAGTTAAATATGCGACTCTCACCTATATTAGTATCGCAAACATTGTACTCGAATGGAAATGTCGGCTGCATTATTATATGCTGTCACGAAAATAGTTTTTTTCTCGCAGGATTATATTTTACAATATAAAGCATATAGAAATTGCGCGAATTGTGATTAAGATTCTTCAGAAAAATACAAATTATTTTGACTAGAAATGTCGGCTTCACAATTTTCATGCAGTCACGAACATTTACTTTCCCTAGCATTCGCCACGTGTATGTAAGTTATACAAAAAACCAACCATTAATGGAACGGTTGTTAATAACAGTTCTTTAAATAAATTTTGCTAAATTGAATTAAGCACCGGTCGAGGTATATACACCGTGACAAAACTTCATTCAGCCACACGTACTGACGCGTTTCCACCGTCCATGATGATCAACGAAATAAGACGGTAAACGAACTGACGAGGATCCAACTGCAATGCATAGATAATTAAAGTCAAATTAGAAATACGACTCTCACATCTAGCTGAATCGCGTAAATTTTACCGGTCTGCACAATTTCTGTGGTCGATTGAGTGGCAATGAACATTCTGTTAAGAATTTCACAAGCTGATGAATAATAAATAATAATAAATAATAAATAATACATTTATTTGGCATCAAAGGCCAACTGGCCCAATCATTGAAATAGCAAATCAAGGGTAGGATATGAGGAGGTGAGTGGAATTGTGACTAGCAAAGTATTTAATAGCAGGGGGAGGGGTTGGGGAGGGGAAAAGTTATCATTAACATCAAGATAGTTCAATCTGGTGAAAAATAAATATAAGCGAAGTTCCATTTGACTAGACAAGATCAATTGGAGATAGTCCGTGAAGTATCAGATCTTCAAGGTGAATGTGAGATCGAAAACGAAGATGAAGATGAAAAGATGGCGGCCCGGAGGTAGACGTCGACCGTTGGAGTCCGTTGTCGTGACGAATGAATTGATGGAGTCGGCAGGATTGAGGCGAGCGAGTCTTGCAAGGATCGCAGGCATCTGTAGAACGTGATCGAGATTAAAATAAGACCAGGGAGAGTCGAAGTCCGAAGCAAACCGTTGGTGAATCGGTAGGGCTGTTGGGTTTCCGGTCCTCCGCTGAAACAAGAAAGAAAGAAAAGAATAGATATTCTATACGGAAGCATAAGAACTAAAATCAATTATTCAAAATTCCTTCTATAAATATCTGAGGCATGTTAATTACACCGCCATAATCATAAATCAAGATGTTGAACTAAATCACATGTTTGAAGATTTTGTAAACCTGGAACTTCACGTAGTTTAATTGGGAGCGCTAAAAACCTCAGTCAGGCGAACTGTTTTTTCTTGACGTGTTGCTATCTTGATGGAAGTATAGCAGTCTAGTATGAAAATATGTTGAAACCAGACACGAGTTAGACAGTACACCCATTACCACGGCGCTGTCAATATTTCCAAAAATTGAAATTTAAAAGAAAATTTACCCTACAGAATAAAGATATCTAATAAAAAGTGATCAAAAAGCTTTATTAGAAAACGTTTTCCTTTAATAAGGTTTTCTCAAGTAAACATGAAGCATAAACGGTGATATAAAGAAATGAAGACTTATCCAACCCAAGGACAATATTTGTCATTACACCTTTTAAAGTAGACGCAACATCCAACATATTTGCTTGCAGAATTGTAACAGCAGTGCCTTCAGACATGCATATCGTGCAGTTTATACTTATTTCTCCAACAAAACGCCTGCTATACTTCAGTGTAAAGGATGGGCTCCCTGCGTGTCCTCTGTGGACCGCACTAGCCGATAATTACAGAAGCGATTTGAAGAATATTGTCAAATACACATAGCTAGCATAGTGAAGAGCGTTTCCGCAATAGCTGAAAAGATTTTTGGAATAATTCAACTAGTTCTGTATTATGTTTGTTATTTCCGGATACGCCATGTGCCACAAGATCGTATTATTGCATAAAAATAATTCAAGATCGGTGGATAAGCATGTAACTGAATGTGTTCATATTTGTTAAAAATAAATTTTTACGATACAAACAAGTTAAGCCAAATATCTTTATTTGAAAGTGTTACCCTTCAAATTGTTTTTCGTAGAGATATGGAAATGTCATGGTGCCGGTGAATTGATAGTCATTTGATTTAACATAATTGCTTTTCTAATTGTTAGCTAGTCGATTATTCCTTGTGTGTTAGTAACTGATCACCAACGAATGTAATTTATCCTGTGTTTTGTTGCTTGCTATCAGTTGTATTATAAATGTATATTCTCTATCCATTAATATGTTCTGTGAGGTTTTGTTAATGCATTGGATATATTACAATAGTTATGGTATAACAAATATAATCATATTTCGATTTTATATATTATCTAATGAAAACAACAACTGGAAGTACATTGTATACTTAAGTTACACATTAATCAGCCCTAATAACACAGAAAAATGCTATATAAACAGATCAATTAAGATATCAATATCAGGAACATAATTCGATAAACGGAATAAAATTGCAAATTTTCAACTCAATAATAGTTATGCTTAAATGGCGAAGTAAATTGCGCATTGCTGTCCTTCTTATTTTTAATCTTGCCGCCATTTTCTTGTGCGAGACAATTGATAGCTCAACATCGACATCGGTTTCACTCAGTCTGCTAAGTGTATCGGCTACCACATTCTCTTTACCAGCAATATGAGATACAGTGAAATCGAACTCTGCTAACCGGGTAATTTGGGAATTTACTCTGCGAGCGTAATTTAGCCTCGCTGTTTTACCAAGTACGCTAATCAACGGCTTATGATCTGTCAATAACTTAAATTTATGACCTTCTAAATATTGCTCGAAATGTAGCGCTGCGGCATACACAACTAGAAGCTCTTTACCAAATGTATCATACCGTTTTTCTCGACCATTAAGCTTGCGGCTATAAAACCCAATCGTCTCACTATGTCCTGGTCTCTTTGCTGAAGCACAGCCATTATTGCAACATTTGAGACACCTGTGATTAGCTCGAAAGGTTTTTACCAATCTACAGGTGCTAGTGTAGTTATGTCATTTAGCATTTCCTTGGCCGTCTGGAATTTTTATCGGTCTTCCTGACTCAAGTTTATAGGCCAAGACTTTTAGATCGTGCTTTTTCACGTGTGAGATGGCGCGTTAACAATTCTATAATTCCGACTAGACTTGGAATGAATCGACGGTAATAGCTGATCATGCCCAAGAACCTTCGCAACTGGCGCACGGTCCGGGGCTCTGTAACGACTTTAATAGCTTGGATTTTATCTTCCAAAAGATTAATTCCGTCTTTGGACAGTATATGACCAAGATCATCCTATGTTAATCTTATTGGGTTTGACCACTAATCCATATTGTTCCAGCCTGGTCAAAACCGTTTCGAAATGCTTACGATGTTCATCACGTGAGCGACTAAAATTTATTATGTCGTCTATGAACACCCTCGCAAATGAACAGTTCTGAAGAATTTCCTTTGCCAGGCGCCGAAATGTCTGACTGGCATTTTTCAAACCAAAAGTCATTCGGAGAAATTCGTGCGATCCCCTTCTTGGAAATCTGACTGCGTGAGTGCTATTAAACTTTCCTCCATCGGTATCTGATAGTAAGCTTTCTGGAGATCTAAAGTTGAATAAACCTCATATCCCATTATATCTCGGAGTAAGGTACTTTGGTTAGGGAGAGGATAAGAATCACCCTTCGTCACTGAGTTTAATAGACGATAATTCCCACAAACCCTCCATTGACCCGGTTCAGGTTTGGGAACTACCACTATTGGGGAAGCAAAATTGGAATTTGACATTCTACAAATCTTCTCTTAGTGCAATTGCTTAAATTCTGACACAGCAACTTCCTGCTTGTGTTGTGCCAATGGTTGAGCCTTTGGTGAACAAGGCAACGGAGCCACCAATTCTATTTGGTGTTCTACTCCTGTCTTCAATCCTATCCTTTTGGCACTGAAAGGTTGAAACACTGCAAGGTGTTTCTCGATGATATCGGCAAAGTCATGTGCGACTGTTGGACGAGGTAAAAGAACTGTTCTAACTGCCGAAGTGTTAGACTCAGTATGTGTTAACACCCCTACGCCTTCTGCGATAGTCCTAGCTTTGGGATCTAAAGTCAGTTTGAAGTGTGTCAAGAAATCCATCCCAATGATATGGTCCTTGACATCGGCTACGAGAAAATTCCATGTAAAAGAAGATTTCTGGCCTAAGGTCACCGACATTTCTTTCATCCCCTTGACTCCTATCGGACTACCATTTGCGGCCCATAGTTGATAATCAAATGTGGGGCAATCTGCTTCCACCACGTCTGACCTAACTATGCTTACTTCAGCACCTGTATCGATGAGAAATTCCAGTCCAGTTAATTCATCTTTAATAATGAATTTGTTGCTGGATAATCCGGCAATGTTTTCCAGATCTCCGCTTAGTAAGAATCTGACTCTCTTGCCTTCTGTATCGGTGCTATTTGGTCTTGTCGCATCTTTAACTTTTGCCTTTAGTATGCCTTTTAAAGGCATATCTGGGAGCCTTTGCAATGGAACCCCCCTACGGCTCCTACTAGCGGGGGTTTTATCCTTTTCCCGGTGATGGATTTCTCTCTACCGGTTTAGTGCTTCCTTTCCATCTGGGTCCACCTAACCGCGGGTATATGCAATTCTCACCTTGGCACTTTGCACTTCGTCCGTATTCGCAATGTGCCTTACACCATCCGCGTGGCCCTTCGAAGCGTTGACGCGAGTGACTCCCATGACGTCTTGTATTTCTATCTTGACTCCAAAGTTGCGAAATGTTTCGACGTATACCAACAACTTTTCTACATAAGTAACGCACAGTTTCTTGATACGTCAGGTTGGTTTCGTTATCTGCCCTAACTGGCTGCACCATTATTTAAATTAAGTTTGCGAGCTTGAAGTAAACACCAATCCCATTGTATTTAAGCAGTCGTCGAACAACATAACAAAACTACCGCCAGCCGCAACGCACTGACGCGTTTCGACCTTCCATGATCATCATCAGAGTACGACGGCAAACTGACTATCGAGGATCAAACCGCATTGAATATATATGGAAATCAAATTTAGATATGCGGCTCTCACCTCTAGCAGTCTCGCATACATTAAACTTGACTGGAAATGTCGGCTGCACAATTTCTATGCAGTCACGAACATTAACTGTTTGCAGCTTTTACCACATATACATATATAAGCAATGAATGCTTAATTGCATTACCTATATATATATATATATATATATATATATATATATATATATATATATATATATATATATATATATATATATATATATATATATATATATATATATATATATATATATATATATATATATATATATATATATATATACCGCATATGTCGTTAGATTAAATAAGGGATTCCATTCAGTGCAGGACAGTGGGAAAATTGGTCTACTCGTTCTGCAAATTTACGCTGCTATCTCCGTTAGATGTGCGCGGTTTGATATATTTACTTACTTTTTGCAAAGAATACAGAGTATATGTCAAGTTCACAAACTTAAACTAGCGCGTTTCATTGTTAAATTATAAGTTAACTTGTATGAGCTCAAATAGAGGCTGGAAGATATTTTGTAGACACAAGGGAAATCTGTTACCTCAGATACAAATGTCTGTTTTGCTTACTGTCGATTCAAGAATCGGTTGCGGAATTAAGCCTCAAACCCACAGTAAACTTAGTCATTGAACAAAGTACAGCTGGACGATAAATTGGTGTTTACTTCAAGTTGGCAAACTTGATTTAATAAATTGTTACCAACACCCGCGAAATCAATTCTTGTTTGATTGTATTGTCTATATCCATATTTATTTGTGTGGTGAAAGCCATAAACAGTTAATGTTCGTGACTGCATAGAAATTGTGTAGCCGAAATTTCCAGTCAAGTTGAATGTATGCGAGACTGCTAGAGGTGAGAGCCGCATATCTAAATTTGATTGCCATATATATTCAATGCGGTTTGATCCTCGATAGTCAGTTTGCCGTCGTACTCTGATGATGATCATGGAAGGTCGAAACGCGTCAGTGCGTTGCGGCTGGCGGTAGTTTTGTTATGTTGTTCGACGACTGGTTAAATACAATGGGATTGGTGTTTACTTCAAGCTCGCAAACTTGATTTAAAGAATTGTTACCACCACCCGCGCAATCAATTATTGTTAAATTGTATTGCTATATATATATATATATATATATATATATATATATATATATATATATATATATATATATATATATGTGTGTGTGTGTGTGTGTGTGTGGAGAAAGCTGCAAACAGTTAATGTTCGTGACTGCATAGAAATTGTGCAGCCGACATTTCCAGTCAAGTTCAATGTATGCGAGACTGCTAGAGGTGAGAGCCGCATATCTAAATTTGATTTCCATATATATTCAATGCGGTTTGATCCTCGATAGTCAGTTTGCCGTCGTACTCTGATGATGATCATGGAAGGTCGAAACGCGTCAGTGCGTTGCGGCTGGCGGTAGTTTTGTTATGTTGTTCGACGACTGGTTAAATACAATGGGATTGGTGTTTACTTCAAGCTCGCAAACTTGATTTAAAGAATTGTTACCACCACCCGTGCAAACAATTATTGTTAAATTGTATTGCCTTTATATGTATATGTGGCGAAGGCTGCAAACAGTGATTGTCCGTGACTGCATAGAAATTGTGTATCCGAAATTTCCAGTCAAGTTCAATGTATACAAGACTGCTAGATGTGAGAGCCGCATATCTAAATTTGATTTCCGTATTTATTAAATGCGGTTTGATCTTCGATAGTCCGTCTGCCGTCATACTCTCATGATGTTTATGGAAGGTCGAGACGCGTCAGTGCGTTGCGGCTGGCGGTAGTTTTGTTATGTTGTTCGACGACTGGTTAAATAAAAAAGGATTTGTGTTTACTTCAAGCTCGCAAACATGATTTAAATAATTGTTTCCACCACCCGCGCAATCAATAATTGTTAAATTGTATTGCCTATATATGTATATGTGGCGAAAGCTGCAAACAGTTAATGTTCGTGACTGCACAGAAATTGTGTATCCGTCATTTGCTGTCAAGTTCAATGTATGCGAGACTAATATAGGTGAGAGCCGCATATCTAAATTTGATTTCCATAAGTATTAAATGCAGTTTGATCCTCGACAATCAGTTTGCCGTCGTACTCGGATGATGATAATGGAAGATCGAAATGCGTCAGTGCGTTGCGGCTGGCGGTAGTTTTGCTATGTTGTTCGACGACTGGTTAAATACAATAGGATTAGTGTTTACTTCAAGATCGCAAACTTGATTTAAATAATTGTAACCACCACCCGCGCAATCAGTTATTGTTAAATTATATTTCCTATATATGTATATGTTAAGAAAACTGCCAACAGTTAATGTTCGTGACTGCATAGAAATAGTGTAGCCGAGATTTCCAGTCAAGTTGAACGTATGCGAGACTGCTAGATTTGAGAGCTACATATACAAATTTAATTTCAATATATATTCAATGCGGTTTGATCTTCGATAGTCCGTTTGCCGTCATACTCTGATGATGATCATGAAAATACGAAACGCGTCAGTGCGTTGCGGCTGGCGTTATTTTTGTTATGTTTTTCGACGACTGGTTAAATAAAATCGGATTGATGTTTACTTCAAGCTTGCAAACGTGATTTAAATAATTGATACCACCACCCGCGCAATCAATTATTGTTAAATTGTATTGCCTATATATGTATATGTGGCGAAAGCTGCAAACAGTTAATGTTCGAGACTGCATAGAAATCGTGTATCCGACATTTCCGGTCAAGTTTAATGTGTGCAAGACTGCTAGAGGTGACAGCTGCATATATAGATTTGATTTCTATATATATTCAATGCGGTTTGATCCTCGATAGTCCGTTTGCCGTCATAATCTGATGACGATCATGGAAGGTCGAAACGCGTCAGTGCGTTGCGGCTGGCGTTAGTTTTGTTATGTTGTTCAACGACTGTTTAAATACAATAGGATTGGTATTTACTTCAAGCTCCCAAACTTGATTTAAATAATTGTAACCACCACCCGCGCAATCAATTATTGTTAAATTGTATTGCCTATATCTGTATATGTAGCGAAAGCTGCAAACATTTAATGATCGTGACTGCATAGAAATTGTGTAGCCGACATTTGCAGTCAAGTTCAATGTATGCCAGACTGCTAGAGGTGAGAGCTGCATATATAAATTTGATTTCAAAATATATTCAATGCGGTCTGATCCTTGATAGTCCGTTTGACGTCATACTCTGTTGACGTTTATGGAAGGTCGAAACGCGTCAGCGCGTTGCGGCTGGCGGTAGTTTTGTTATGTTGTTCGACGACTGGTTAAATACAATAGGATTGTCGTTTACTTTAAGATAGCAAACTTCATTTAAATAATTGATACCAGCACCCGCGCAATCAATTATTGTTAAATTGTATTGTCTATATATTTATATGTGGCAAAAGCTGCAAACAGTTAATGTTCGTGACTGCATAGAAACTTTGTAGCCGACATTTCCAGTCAAGTTCAATGTACGCAAGACTGCTAGAGGTGAGAGCTGCATATATAAATTTCATTTCAATATATATTCAATGCGGTTTGATCCTCGATAGTCAGTTTGCCGTCATACTCTGATGATGATCATGGAAGGTCGAAACGCGTCAGTGCGTTACGGCTGGCGGTAGTTTTGTTATGTTGTTCGACGACTGTTTATATACAATAGGATTGGTGTTTCCTTCAAGATAGCAAACTTGATTTAAATAATTGTTACCACCACCCACGCAATCAATTATTGTTAAATTGTATTGCCTATATATTTATATGTGGCGAAAGCTGCAAACAGTTAATGTTCGTGACTGCATAGAAATTGTGCAGCCGACATTTCCAGTCAAGTTCAATGTATGCGAGACTGCTAGAGGTGAGAGCCGCATATATAAATTTGATTTCCATATATATTCAATGCGGTTTGATCCTCGATAGTCAGTTTGCCGTCGTACTCTGATGATGATCATGGAAGGTCGAAACGCGTCAGTGCGTTGCGGCTGGCGGTAGTTTTGTTATGTTGTTCGACGACTGGTTAAATACAATGGGATTGGTGTTTACTTCAAGCTCGCAAACTTGATTTAAAGAATTGTTACCACCACCCGCGCAATCAATTATTGTTAAATTGTATTGCCTATATATGTATATGTGGCGAAAGCTGCAAACAGTTAATGTTCGTGACTGCATAGAAATTGTGCAGCCGACATTTCCAGTCAAGTTCAATGTATGCAAGACTGCTAGAGGTGAGAGCCGCATATCTAAATTTGATTTCCATATATATTCAATGCGGTTTGATCCTCGATAGTCAGTTTGCCGTCGTACTCTGATGATGATCATGGAAGGTCGAAACGCGTCAGCGCGTTGCGGCTGGCGGTAGTTTTGTTATGTTGTTCGACGACTGGTTAAATACAATGGGATTGGTGTTTACTTCAAGCTCGCAAACTTGATTTAAAGAATTGTTACCACCACCCGCGCAATCAATTATTGTTAAATTGTATTGCCTATATATGTATATGTGGCGAAAGCTGCAAACAGTTAATGTTCGTGACTGCATAGAAATTGTGCAGCCGACATTTCCAGTCAAGTTCAATGTATGCAAGACTGCTAGAGGTGAGAGCCGCATATCTAAATTTGATTTCCATATATATTCAATGCGAGACTTCAATGTATGAGAGCTGCATATATAAATTTGATTTCAATATATATTCAATGTGGTTTGATCCTCGATAGTCAGTTTGCCGTCATATATATATATATATATATATATATATATATATATATATATGTATATATATATACCCGTCTAGCTCTCTCTGAGTTTAGTTGGCCAATAAATATTCATTGTAACAAATACCTCTAATATAGTTCTAAGCATGGATGTTAGCTCTGCTGCAAAAATTGAATTTACCACATCTCTAGATATATTCAACATGGAAACTTTTGTACAAAGGCGTTCATATAACTCTGATGGTAGGTGACGCCCCATTTTTTCTAGGCGTAATAATTCGCACATTGGTCTCAATCTTCCAGGCTGATATCTCTGTAGATTTTTGGCCATTAATAACTCAAATGCATTATACGGATTTTCATTCACATTTCTGTCGTTAAAGTTTTCCATCGCGCTTCGGAGATTCTCAGGCTATGCCATCCATGCTGCAACAAATTTCTCCATAGGTTTTACGGTTGGATAAGCGGTAAAAAATCATTTTGGCATCCCCGACCCAACTTGAATGTTTTTCAGATCTATATGGTGGTAGACTAAATATATTTGGACTGACGCGGTCGCCATATTTTGTAGAGGCTCCTAACCTATTATTGTCTGAAAACCCCATAGATGCCAAGTCGTGTTCATTCCTCAATTGTACAATTGAATCTGGTAAGCTAGTACTCTCATTCACATCTATTAAATTCATGCCTGTCATATCTTGAGCTTTTTTGCTAGTGTCCTTAAAACTTAAGATCGGCTTCCATGCTGATCGTTCTTAATTATTAATCTAATACTTAGTGTTTTGCAAACGGAATGTGAAACCTCTTACGTAGCAAAACATCCGATCAAATAACCTGGAAATAAATAAGATGTGAAAAAGAGAATTATTAAATTATGTTTTCCAGAACACCCCAATATGTACGATTCAAAAGACAAAAATGGTAGCAGGAATATATTGCAAGAATAGAGTAAACATAAAATGGAGGAAATGAAATAAATGCAGCTTGCTGAGGAAATGTCAAACCAGTCACGTACAGATAACCGAAACAGAAACTACGTCAAGTATTTAAACAAAGAATGTTATAGAAAATAAACAAATAATTTGTTTTAAAATAAAATTCGTTTCAGTCAGCCAAGGTGGTTTAAATTTATCAATAATTATCACTTTAATTTTGTCGAAAGAAATATCTTTCTCCACACTTAGAAAGGTTAGCCTAAGGAAAGGTTCTGAAAGCATAATGAATTTAATTATTCTAAATTTGTGGATTATTAAAGTAATATGGTGAATACGTATCTTGCATCAACAAAGGGATAATAAATATGGATATTTTGTTTTAATGGTTTCGCTTTCGCTATGGTACAAATCTGAAACCAATTCGTCGGCGACCGTCCACAAACAGATTTTTTAAATTATTTAATTAATCCTAGTTTGATGACATGGATAAAAAGTACAAATGTGAGGACACAGAGCACTTACTGAAAGCCTTAGGAAAAATGGCCTAAAAGAGGGCTTTAAGAGGTATGTGGATTTTCGATGCTCAAATTTAAGCTACTATCACAGTAGTCTTGCGAATGCAAAACTTGTGTTTTTGGGTTTCTCATTATATACTTAATTGAAATTCAATTCAAAAGATGGCGACACTGCCGAGAAACCATCTACGGAGAGGTCAACATCATTTTTCTAGAGATCCAAAATATATACATCGAAAAGGTCCAATCAAATTCAATGATCAATTTCATATCATATCTTGTCAGACAAAATATCAGTTATTACGCTTATGAGCTAGAGTAGCACAAACATTTCAATAATTTAAAAAATCTATAGGCCATTAATTGACTTTAGAATACAATAGAATAGAATATCTTTATTTGGATTCAAACCACACATGTTCCATCAAATAATAAAATTAGAAAATGTAAAAAATAAAAAGATATCACATCACATATATATGTGCAATTAGTTGTACTGTACAATTTATCAGCATCAGAAAGATCAGCTGTAAACAGTGATAGATTCTTCATCAAAATTACAAAAAAAATTTAAGTTATAATTCGAGTATAACATTTGTAAAAAAAGGGAACCATGACTAATAATTGATTTTGTGCATTGTTGATTAATTAGATGATATAATGCATAACATTTCAGTTTTAATAATACAAAATTTGAAGATAGAATCTCGAGAAATTATGTTGCTGAAAAACAATTAATCCTGTCTTTTATTTAACCATGAGAAAGTATTATCATAATCAAAATTAAAAATATCAGCAGGATTAAACACTTTTTCTAGTTCGGTAGATAAAAATTTAAAAGACATTTTAGTTGGAGGCGTTTCTCTAAGCCCCTTTGGCAATTGATTGTAAATTTTGTAAATTTTTGAAAAAGAGAATAGCTTGCTCGCAACATTCCCCACCAATGGTGGAGATATTGCAAAATGACCAGATCTAGTTCCAATTTCATGACTCTTTCTTATGGGATTCATATAGGCACCAGACCACTGGTTCAAATGGAAAGCTTTTATGCAATAGCACATTCTCCGAAACCATAAAGGATGCAGTGATACAAACTGTAATCTAGTGGCGTATATAGTGCACAACTTTTCTTTGTACAGCTTCTATCTTATTAGACAAACCCTTTGTTAAGGGATTCCAAGTAGCGGCAGCATATTCTAGTATCGGTCTAATCCATATTATAAACATTTTAAATTTTATTTCATGCGATATAATATTTCTATTTATTAATGCCCATCTGTTCTTGGCACTGCCTACTATCCTTTTAATATGTCTCTCAGCAGAAGCCGTACAATGAATAGTTATGCCTAAATCCTTAATTTCTTGCATAAGTTTAATCTCAAAAACATCATTAATCTCAGCATCATGAAGTTAGCAGTTGGCATATATTTGACTAGTCTAGAATGTCATCAGCAATATATCGTTTGGATAAGAATAGACCTAAAGGGTTTTCACACTCCAGTGGGTATCTGAAAGATTTTCAAGAGATTACAATAGTAAAAGGCTTCTGCGATATGTAGTTTAGTGCTAATGCGGTTAATTTGCATATATTTAAATATTAATTTTATTATTCCTTATTATCATCAACGCCAGATCAATAAAATCCCGATCTTCTTTAGGGTTCTTCATTAATTTTTTGACTCACATTGTGTACACAGTGGATTAAGTGTACTGTACCATTATGTGTAATTCTTTTTGGACAACCATTCACATATATAAGAACACGTTTGTAATTGTAATAGAATTGGCGGCTTTACGATTTTACGAGTTAAATATTTGCGACAATAGTTTCTTTGTAATGTTTGGTAGTATTACATATAATGTCTGTCAACTATGCCTCTGGTTTATCAGCTTATTTGAACAAGGGCAAATGCGGTGCACCAGAGATTTTCGATTCGAATAATGTTATCAAACTGAAAGTTGATCAGCTTGTAAAAATGATTAGAGAATCTAAATTTACTGTTGTTCATACTGGAGCTGGTGTCAGTACTGCATGTGGTATTCCTGATTTTAGGGGTCCAAATGGTAAATAGTTGGTTTCTTCAAATACCTAGGTGTTTGGACGTTAGAAAATAAAGGGCTTACGCCGAAAGCTGATGTCACTTTCGAATCGGCTATACCTTCATTTACACACAATGCGTTGGTTGCTTTAGAAATAAATGGTAACGCTATTTCAAATTATTCTTCATAAGATTTTGTTCACTATGTTGTAACTCAAAACGTTGATGGTCTTCATTTAAGATCTGGTTTTCCTAGAAATAGACTTTCGATTTTGCATGGCGACATGTTTATTGAGAAATGCAATAAATGTTCGGTTATTCATTTACGTTACTCAAAACCTACGAAAACTATGCGCCTCCAACAAACCGGCGCTTCGTGCAATTATCGCAAACCAAATGGTCGTGTGTGTCGGTAACTCTATTTTCCCTTTACTTAAGTGGGCAACTGATTGATACAATTCTTGACTGGGAAGACAGCTTGCCGGATCCTGATTACTTACTGGCAATTGAAAATTCTAGGTATGGTCTAAACTATTGAATTAATTTCGTTGAAAGATTATCAGCTCTTTGAGCATTATCGTAGTCGGTTATGCGATTTATTTCTTATACCAGTGCTGTAGAGCGTATGCCTTTCGATCGCCCGTTTCGTCTATCTCATTTACTCAACCTTATGCATTAGCTCCTCAATAGGCGTCTCAAAATCCTCTCATTTAACTCTGAGATCTATAATAATGCAAAATTAAAGACTACCGAATAGGGTGCAATTGGCCAGTCAGATGAAAATGCTCTGGAATCCGAACTGAATCTGTTGTCGATTTGAAATCTGACGGATACCAATTTTGAAGCACTGATTTCTCTGGCTATTTACACTTCTCGTACTTTTAAGAATCGCAATATTTGATTACATAAATTATATTTTACCAATTTCACGCAATTTTTCGGGTCTTTGTTATATTGATTGTTTATCAACACAACATTATTATTAAACGGTCATTGGTAGCACGGGTGGTGTTAATTATTTAAAATCAAGTTTTAGATCTCAATATCAACCCCAATCCCATTGTATATATATATAGGCATTGTATTATGTAGAAAAGAAAATTCATCTAGTACACCGGGTTCGTTCTTATCGGAAACTCACGTGCCCGCGGCAAATTCTGGACAGTACATGATTAAATCGCAATAAGAAGGAAACCGATCTACTGGATAAATTGCTTTTTCTAAATTATGCAATGCTTAGTTTTTATTGACAAATTTCTATAAATATAATGGAACTGTATTTTATATCAAGATCACAATCTCGATTTAAAATATTTGTATATTACATTTTAGTTCAATTGATATTCTTTTTTACTTTGCCGATACTTCAACTAAATAGCTTGTGTTGACTACTAAAATCAGCGTTTGAAGAATCCAATCATCATTTAGTTTACTAATTAATCCCTGTGTTTAAACCAATTATCATGCCGACGAATCTCATGCCTGGTGGACGTTTTCTTCCACGTTCTATACCAGTCTTATTTTTATTATTAACTATGTAAAATTACTTGTCACCGTTAAAGGCAGTCCTACATAATCTCACTTTTGATTTTCATGTGGGATTAGATGATTTCTATTGTAAAATAAAATTTTCTTGTTATGTTTATTTGGTTGGTTTCAAGTTTTTTGGCTATGAGTACTGTGAGCACGTCTATAACTTTAAGAACGTAAAATTATATACTTTAAAAACTAGATTTTTCATTATTTATATGTGCAACCGATTTAAGAAAATTCAAATGGAACCAAAATACTAGTATAGAGAAAATATGATGTAGTCATGTTCATAATTATTAGCTTGTTCGAAGCTAAAATAGTTATACGGATTGCGGATCACAATAAACCTGCAACTCATCCTGCATGTATTTATTAAAAGATTTCGATGAGAAAAAGTTGAGTAAATGTGACATGAAGTTGTAAATCTGGATCAATGTTATTAATCAAATACCCTCTCAAGTAAGTTATTGCTTGCTTTTTAGAAAAAAAATTTGTGCTGCCTTTTCTGGTTGTAGATTAGTAATAAATTTTCTTCATGTATATAAAAAATATGAACAGCGATAGTAATTTTTGAAGTACCAGATTAAATTAAGCTATAAGCCGAAGTCTTGAATTACATAGAACGTAATATTATACAATTATTTGTAACACGTTAGGCGTTAATAACTAGATTCTAAGGATGTGAGATGGCTACCATGAGCACCAAATTTGAAAGCGTCTGCGTACGAAGAGCACTTGCATTAAAATGCTTAAAAGCTGCGGATAATGTGACTCTTGCGTTTGACTGTAATGACATGATACTCATTGAGAGATATTGCTCAAGATGGAGTTAGTGGTTCTGACTTGAAATGTGCTGATCATGAGAGAAGCAAAATTTTTTAAAGTTATTTCGCTGATTCGCTTTCTCAAGTTTTTCTAAACTTGATAAACATACGTTCGTATGCATTTTGAGGGTACCTGAATTAATCGCTAAATATTTCGTGCAAATTTTTTAACGATATGGATATTTCACAAAGGAGTTAATTATATTTTATACTTATCAGTTATTTTATTTTGAGCCTTTAATTAGCCAGGAAGGTGGTCGAATCGTAATCATTTATTTTCGTTGTAAGGCAGTGAAGCATCAATATATTATGATGCTGTGATGTTATTTATTAAGTATGTAATTAATGAAACTCAATTGCGAAATTGACGTGAAAATTTATTCAGATTGTTTATTCGAACTTGGTCACGGAAAAGATATTTTCTGAGAATACGATCTTGGTTTGTCTTGGTATTCTCACGGCTTAGCTAACTCATATTTATGTTATTTATAGATTACACACTTCGTTTGTTTTTAACGTTAAGGCTTATGAAGTAACTAACAAATAATTTTACTAAATAAAAGATGAATCTGTTCTACAAGTACGTATATGTGGATTATTTCTCAAATGTATATTAGTAATTGTGTAATAATTTTTCCAATTTATCACATTTATATTCATGGATGTTTAAACTAAGACCAGACAATCCCATATTATAATTAAATGAACATTGGTTGCTCGGGTGGTGATAATTCAGTCGTTGCTTGATGATTCTCACTGTCCCTGCCGTATATGTAGTAAAATGATGTGATTGCATTCGTGAGTTCCAGAAATAAGCGGGAGAAAGCGACAGGCGATGATGGCTCTTTTGTACCGGAACTGGTCACACGTTAAAATACACGCGGGGGATTTGCAACAACCTTTGCTGGTCCTCGTGTGCCGCTTAGATCTGACATGTTAGGGCTCTTGGTGAACTGCATAAGCGCGGCATCCACATAGCATGTCTCCAGAAAACTTTAATTGCTTTGAGTTTTCCACGTAGTCTTATTCAGTCTTGGCTTACGGGAAAATGATAGTCTAAATTTTTCAAGTTCGTTTGAATAGAGGTTCGGAAGGACATGATCGAGCTAGTTAGCGCAATCTGGAGGTAAGCGTCTGTCCCAAACTCGTGAAAGGCTGCCGTTTTCATGCCCACCGACAAAAAGTGACGCTTACTTTCATGACATCTATCGTGGTATCAGTTTATTTTTTTCCGCATCAAATGTAGCCACTAATGTTATCCCCAGAGCGAGAGAAGCGATCTAAGCCAACTGAGGTAGGACTTCGATCGGGATTTGCGTACACGAATCAAATATATGCACTTCGCCGTTCCTTTGCTTGACTACTCAGACATGTACGTTCACCGCGAGCCACATCCAAATGATGGCGTCTCAGAAAAAAATTTTTCTGCAGCTCGAAGCCTGTTATAGTGATTCATCGACATGTATTAGAATTAGTAAGGGCCATTTTGAACCCTTTGCCCTTGGCCTCGGCGTTTGACTGGAATTTGTCATTGCTCCTAAGGTTGCTTCATCGCGCCCCGAGTCCTCGTGCACATCACAGTTCTTGGTTAGAAACCCTTAGCGATATGGCAGCGAATCGAGCTCAGTGGCGATCTTGTTGCAGATGTATAGTAGAATCATCTTCGTAACTTTCTTTTCTTAGTAGGGCAAAGTTAGCTGCGTGGTTCGGTTTGTTTATGACGTGATACGGTGAAATCCGCAAGGAAGCTGTGTTGCTGATGTCGCCTTGCCCGAATGCTAACTTGGCCATAATGGTGTTGTGGAGAGGTTTAGGTTGCCTCATTTCTGTGAGTTATCCTGATAAATTTACTCATAGTAGCAAGGTATTCCTTCTCTCTCTACCCCTCCCCTCTCTCGTAAATCTCAATAATAATTTATCTAAATTCACTTATATACTTTTTTCACTCCTTACGGTTATATGGCAGTGAAACATTAGTCACTTGACTTTTGTGTGGCTGGAAATGATGATGATGATGATGATGATGATGATGATGATGATGATGATGATGATGATGATGATGATGGAGATTAGATCTGCAGTGGTGGCCGACTTGTTTACCTCGAATACGCTTTTGAAGCTGTTTCGATGGCAACATAGGTAGAAGTGTTTAATAGAGATGTTTTTTGTGCTCACAAGGTGTATCCGTTATGGTCTAAAGCTACGCTTTTCAATTAAAGGTGCGCTATTTCAATGCAAGTGCTTCCATATGTTGCCTTGTAGGCTGTCTCTGGTAAGTCTAAGGTGGACCTCGACACTAGGCTGCAATTTTTTTTCTTTTTCGCCTTATGTTCATAAACCATAATCTACTTGCTGCCAACACGTGCATTTTCTGAATGCCCATTTTCGCTGTTTCTGGAATAAAAAAGGATGAAGATGTGAAAGAAGCGTTCGCAACATGTGACAGTCAAATTTTGTAGCAACTTGTTGGCGCCAGAATTTTAGCTATAAAATGTGCTGTCTTCATCGATAGCCAGAGCAATTTTGTTGGATTCCAGCGCCAGCACTGGTCCTTGCTCATCCAAGTCAGTCATTGAGTTAGGCATATGCAATTTGATCATAATTCTTAAACGTCGGAAAATTTACGGTGCCGATGATCTGCTACGAATACTGTTTATGCACGAGGGTGGCATGATCTGCTGTTTGATGAATATTCCTTTTTTTTAAATTGGAATAAGGAGAACATTCCGATTGTTGTTCTTTGTTGCGTATTGCGATTATCACGTTTAACTTAGTCACGATTCGCTTACGTGGGTGGTCGATTAACACTCTCAGCTCTGCACTGATTCGAATGATCCACATTTTCATGTATACGTTGAGTTCGACTTCTTGGTGGCCTAGTACTGATTTGTCCCCTCATCCCGAAGGCTTACACGCCACTCGTACTAACCACTAGAAATGTGGTTCGATCTAATCTTAGTTGTCTGGTGATGTTTTACTGCTTCATTTCCAGTTCTACGAAGCCTAACTCAATGTGTACTTGGAGGTGAGGATCAATCGGAACATTGCGGAACTGATAGTGCTTATCTGCCAAACACTAAAGAAAATCGTTGATACGTTAAGCATTCCGGTTGCTGGAAACGAGACGATCGTTCCTCCCATCTACAAAAATGTGAATCGTAAATCATTCGATGGCCTTCCTATCGTAGGCTTTACTCCATTCGTACTTTGGCCACTTGCTTCGACGATTTTACGGCGTTTCAGCGCTTTGAGCGAAGCACACATTAGGCTAAAGACTGTTTGGCTTCGACCGGAACGAGGTTTTGTAGATGGGAATTTTTCCGCAGTTCTGCTAGTTATCAGGCAGTGCAATGAATTATTGCAAAATTTTGCTAGCAGCAGTAGCGTCCGAGTAGGGGATCCATTGTTTGATTGAGTGTTACTATTATCTCCTCTTGCATACGTTCAGGATGCAAGCGTTGATGTTCTCTTATGTCGGAGATTAGTTGAGATTGACTCTCCGCAATTTGCGTTCGCGGGTTGTTGCTTTTAATTATCAGTTTCGCACAAATCCGATTGATCCCTATTTCCAAGTACGCTTTGGTTTTGTCTTCTTATTGATTGGGTGCGGATTCAGCCCTTTTCTTCAGAAGGCTTAAACATCGTTCGCAATAAACACTGGAAATGAGGTACGATCTAATCTTCGTTGGCAGGCGATGTTTTGATTCTTCCTTTCCGGAATCCTGACCGGGCCTCTAATCATACGTACACAGTATTGTACTCACAAATGGAGAGTTAAACAATCAGATCTTTGCGAAATTGGTAGTACAAAGCAAGAAGCTGTGAAGGCAAATCGCGGAGAGTCAACATATGAAGCTCGCACTGTGCAATTATTCAAAACATATTAGTTGAGATTGTCTGTAAAAACGATATTGTATTAGCTTTCGATAATCACCTTTCTGTCCAGGCCACATTGAAAAGACTAGAAGTCGTGGCTTCGTCTTTCGGTATGAATTCTGCCCTCTTAATGTCTAAGACCAGACCACAGAATTTATCATCACACACTGCAAGTCTGAGCCGACTAATTGTATACGGGCGCTCTTTAATGTCTGATCATCAACGAACCTTGACATGGATCGTCCATATCCTGCTCGCCAGGCCACCCAGGATGCTCAGGAGAATGACTGGAAACACATGCGAGTAGATCAACCTTCCATCGGTTGAATCCTGTCATTTGTGATATTCCCGCGGAAACCTGTTCAGTTTACACAATTCTTTCGCCTGCAAGTCGAAGCACATTAAATTTGTGCGTGTCTTTTGTTATGTGCTAGGAGAACTTGGTCAGTAAGTGACGAAGATGGTAAATGCCCACAATTATTCTACCAGCGTTGTCTATACTAGAAATCAACTTTTACGTCCATAGGTACTCCTCGATAGAAGTAAAGCTGCTTAAGTTACACTAGATCAGTCACGTTTTACGCTGCCTGCAGCTATATTTACCGGTGGAAGACTATTCTTTTAATAAGCGCAAGATTTACTGAAATCCACCGCAATCACATTGGATAGTCGAGGAGACAAATCGCCTTACCGAATGGATTCATCGTGCTTGTAAGTCCTTGTGTTATTTAAATCAAGGTTGCAATCTTGTTATAAAAGCCTGTCCGATTATGTAAACATGTTTGTCAGTATAGATTAAGCACTGTGTAATGTAGAAAAGGCAACTCATCCATTGGACCAGCTTAGTCATCACGTATTGTCTAGAATTTGCTGCGGTCAAGGATCGAACCCGGGAACATTTTCGGAATCTGTTGATCTAACGACTGGGCTACCCTGCCACACACTACACACAATTTTCAGATATATACTAGCTAATGTTTCTTGGCTAGCCTTTCCTTAAGGTGGACCCTAAACTTCCGACTAACCACCCTCAATCTTTTATTATAAAACATTACGTTACCTTTTATGTGGTATTAATTTGAACATTTATAGAATTAAATGAACATTTGTTGCGCGGGCGGTAATAATAACCACTTTAACCAAGTTTGCAATCATGATATAAACACCTGACCCATTATGTACGTCCATTTGTTAGTATAAACTAAGAATTGTATAGTGGAGAAAAGGCAATTCATCCACCATACGGGTTTCGTACTTATTGGGAATTCATTACGTACTATTCACAATTTGCCGCGGGAAGGGCTCGAACCTGGGCACGTTTGCTTCGGGACCTGGTGCTCTAACTACTGAGCCATTCGGCTCGTGAAGAGTCAGAGTATCAATGCAGGATTTTCTGGCTTTGTATGAACGCATTTGAGACTGTTAGAAGGAGAGGATTGACCAGCTACAGACATTGGCCGTCGGAATTCTTTGTCGTTATTGTCGAGATCCTGTAAGGTAGTTTTGGCTAGCATAAAGTCGACTAGATTGAAGCTTGTGGAGAGTCAAAATATCAGTGTCGCGTGCAGGGTTCACTGACTTCAGTTGAATGAAATTAAGACTGGTGGTAGGCGAGGAAGAACGAGAGTCAGTTGTATACCGTCAGATTATCCATCAGAGTTTTCTAGTTTACGATACTTTGCTGAGACAAAATGTGGAGAATTAGTAGAGCAAGTTATGACAGAGTACTTAATACTTGAATGCAGTAGAACAGAAATGGTATTGGAGTGCCCAGTTTTGATGTTTAAAATCAAAGGCAACTTGTCTCATTTGACGGCTAAGCAAGAAGAAACTTAATGCTTCGGTTACTAGTTACAAGTCTAGGAGTAAAAAGGATAATGAGTGAAGAAGGAACCAGTTGCACTTCCAATCAGATTTCTCGCATAGGCATTTGTTAAAGAAGTTAATGTGAGCTGCCTTCTTGAACTCATGCTGGAGTAGGAGCTTAATTTTCACAGGTAGTGCTTTAAATACACTTGTGGCTTTGGAAAAGGGATAGATTTTGTTAAATATATTTGGAGTATGGTTGAAATGAATTGAAGAGCTGCTATTGCGCGTAGCGTAGTGCTGAATTGGGTGCGCGAAATTTGTCAGTGATAAGCAAGTCAAGAGACGCATAGCCGTACAATAGCCAAAATTGACTAAAGATGCATTGCCACATATATCTATAAGTCATTCGTGGTTATATATTTGGACTGTAGAACAACACTAGTTCGTTCATTCCTAGTGCGGATGGGTTGTATTCGAAGTTTTTCTTCTCCTAGAAAGTATGTCAACCAAGGTTGATATGAAGAATATCTGTCCAGATGACATTGTCCGAAGTTTACTTCAACAGTAAAATATACACTCATGTTTAAAATTTACACTCATGCATAACGTTTTCATCACTTAAATACTGTTCGTTGCGGAGAGCTAATATATGTATTAGGTGTTGTGAACCTAGTAACAAATTTATTCAGTTGTGGTCAAAGACAGCATGAACGGAAAGTATAATCTCATGCACATTCGTATCGTGCTTACTAGTGACTCATCAGTAGGAGCCGGTATAGCGCCCTTTAACCACTTTATATTTGGGTGAGGAATGTGGGACAATTGGACGGTACAATCTCCTAGACGAATGTGTAAACCTGTAATAGTGAAGCTAACATAATCTAAAGTCAACGACAATACGACTTCAATGCTAACTCACACTATATAATATATATGCCGAGTCTGTAAAGGATACTAACAATATGGCCATTGTGTTAGTAACTGATACCTTTTTTGAAATCGATGAGTACCGGATACTAACACTATGGATTCCGATTCGGTACATTATACCAACCTGATGGATATAAATTTATGCTATAGTTCACCCAAATTGAGAATTACAACAATTTCCGAACACCTGTTACTCCAGTTAAACCATACACTCTGGCCTTCATCGATATCAGTTATCACATTTCGCGGTAAGCATGACACCATTCAATTCAATATATTACAGTTAAATACTGTTTGTTGCGAAGAACTAATATATATGCAAGTATGTATTAGGTTTTGCGAACCTAGTAACAAATTAGTTCAGTTGTGACCAGAAGGATAAACCACAGGCAGCATGAACGGAAAGTATAATCTCATGCACATTCGTTTCGTGCTTACTGGCGACTCATCAGTAGTTGTCATCACTTTTCTGTTTCTCAACGACTTCCTGATAGAGCTTCTACATGTCGTGCTGGCACTTCACTAGTCTTCATTTTCACATTTCGTACATCTCTTCCTTTCTTGTCATTAATGCCAAGCCATAATAATCGACAATTTATACAAAGAACAATTAAAAGATTTAAATATTTTTTATAAAGAAACACATAACTGTGTTTAAAAATAACCAGCGGTAACTGAAAAAAAAATTTTTAATATATTTTTTTAATGAAAGAGATGACTCGTAGTTGTCGGGTAAACCATAGCGGGAGATTTGCCAGGAACAGGTGCTTCCGATAATTCTGGCTGATTGAGAACTAATTAAAAGTATACGTCTAGTTTCTCTTCACATGCATATATTTTTTTTAATACAAATATGCGCATTCTGTTTTTTGTTTTTGTCTAGGAGAGCGGACCTCCACATTTGCTTGGGAACATCGCTACAAATCTTCCCTGCTGCCAATCTGCCGGTTTGTAAGGTAAAACGAGGCGAAACACGATCGGCACAGTCTAGAAGGTTGAATAGAGCTACGCTAAACGACGCGTGCAATTCTTGCCTCGTTAATACAAATGGTAATTGGTTTATTTGAACGCGATGTCTACTCTTCAGTTCTTCGAAATCGGCCGAAGACTAATTAATAGAACCTGTGATTTGAATACGTAATTTGATATGCTCAATAAACTTGTCACCACTGAAAAACGGTTACGGATGGAGAATTCTTCAGTTCTATTGCTTATCCTAACTAGAGCCCATGTGGTGCTACTGTTTGTGCTATGGTTTTTGCACCCTCACGACTTCTTGGGCTATTGAAGTTTCTTATATTGTGCAGGTGTTGTAAACAAAGGTAACACCGAGAGAACTAGGAATAAGCAAATTAGGCGGTGCTTCTGAGTATATCTGCGTGTATGATGGCTCTGCCAGCTTAATTTTTGCACAAGATTTTATTTCCAACATATGTTTTTGGACTTTTCAATGCTGCATTGTTATGGCTTCTTGGTCGCTGGTGTTGGAGAAGCAGTGATCAACGCCAATTAATCTGTTATTTTGCACTCCATCGTCCGTAAGCCGACTTCTCCTTAGTCTGGCGTCCACGCTGGAATTTAAGCTTATGCAGGCTTATCTCAAATTTCTCGAACTTAGCCAACACTGCTTACAAATTAACTATGTCAGACGGCAAAATCGCAATTGGTTTTCAAACTATATTCGGATGTGGGGCGAATAAGAAAAAAAGGGTTCGCTTGTGTAGACCCAGCACGTCAACGTCCACAACAGGCACTCACTGATTTAATTCTTCAAAGGTGAATTCCAATTGGCTATTCCAACTCGCTCTAAATCATACACGTCATGCTTATCAAAGTTTTATTATGTCCACATTTTAACGGACAAATACACCTGTCGATGATTTATCTAGCCATACAGATAAAATTAGAATAACCTAAACTAGTTTAATTATAAACAAAAATATAATACTCTTTCTTTTCGAATTGCGAGCCTTAATAAGACACATAGTACTCTTTTCAGGTGCAAAAAGGGAAAGAAATTTGTTCACATAAAAGAACGGTTTATTTCTCATATTCTTCTCAATTATCTACAAATGAACATCTCTGAATATATAAATTGAAAGACCAAACAAAATAGAAATAAGGGAACAACCAATGTTCGTATAATTATATAACTGTTCATTTCAGTACCGTGTAACGTGGTATCTGTTTTATTATGACAGATTTGAGATGGTTAGTTGGAACTTTAGGGCTAAAGGAATGCTGTAAATAGGCTCTACCTAAAAGAAACTCTAACTAAGAAACATTAGTTAGTATATAAGTGAAGATTGGGTGTGGTTTGCGACAGGTAGGCTCAATAGTTAGAACACCAGATTCCGAGGCCATATAAATCTATCAGTAATTAATCGAGTGGTGGATTTTATGGATGGATGTCCCAAATCGTGTAAATGTTGAATTATTTTGGCGCGTAACTCCAACGGCACATATGGTCGTGGTTGATCTCTGGACGTTTCGCATATTAACCACTTGCCACTCAGGAGCTTGCGAACAAATTCGGGTCTCTTAGCCGAAACTAACGTAAAGGGATCTGATCCTTGCGCTTCCCCGATTGGAGAATATTGTGTGTGTGTGTGTGTATGTGTGTGTGTGTGTAAGTGTGATTACGAACATAAAAGTTTGTGCCATTTTCGTCACAAATGTGCAGGTTACACGGTGAACATGCGCTTGTTTGCATGATTATTTAAGTAATCACCAGATGTTTCAGGGAACATAGACGGTATCTGTCGGTGCACTGGGCGCATAATGACGATGTTTTCAGCGTCCACTTCTTCTTTTCCCCTCGTTTCCGTGGCAGTTCATGCGTGTGCATTAAGCCATTTGCATTTTGTCCATTTTGTTTATGGCATCTAAAGCGTGTTCTTTTTGCACAATTGTGTATGCGCCGCTGTTTTGGGCCGCAGTAAAAAATGTGTTTCTTTCAAAACATGTACGCGTGAATGTGTCAATTTTACCGCCTAATGTGCAGATGGAGACGGCGTAAACTTCAGCACAGTTGATGACAAAGTGCCCTGGCGTAGTAAACTGGTTATTGTCAATCTGCAGGCGACAAAACTGGACAAGCGTGCCGATCTCTGCATACATGCCTGCGTGGACCGAGTTATGCGTCAGTTGTGTGAAATTCTTCAGGTAGAGGTAACACCTTTGGCGAAGTATTGTCCCGCAGCTGGTGCGCTGCTTCCGCATATCGTACTACGGTAAGCAATTAAACAGCGACACGTTTTTGTCTAATGCCGCTTCTACGTGGTCTACACAGTTTCGACTTATTCGGTTTTTGAAACCGTGGAGTTCCTATCCACCGGATAGAGAGTATGAACCTTGTTTTTTTGTGACCTTTCGTCGGGTTTAAAATTAATATTCTCACACAAAGAGAAGATCAGTTGGCCGGAAGCAATAAAAATTGCGGCCTGACGACCGGCAGGCACAAAATTTAGTCAGCCCGGGACTGGTAGCATGAATCTTGCCGGGTCTAAAAAGGGACATCGACATCATCCCGTTTCATGTGTGAAGCCTCGAGTTTGGTCTAACTGCGCAGTAACTTTTATTGTGACCGAATGAGAGCAAGCTTGCCAGACGCGAAGGGCAAGTTTCGGCTGTCGAAGGAAACTTTGGCCACTGGCACCTGGGAAGATAGTACTCATCGAGAAGAAGAAAAACACCGAATATAAACTATCCTCACTAGGAATGAACGACCTAGTGTTCTTTAACAGTCCACATATAACCAACGCACTGCATCGTCTGTCACGCAGTATAAAAAAGGTCGCCTTCTCTGCTGAGTCGTGCAGGGTGTATAAGTGGAATTAGGCTACTGCAGACACCTTAGTCTCCGATGCTTCCTCATTTCCTTCTCTTACCTCTTCTCAATCTAAAAATAACGCTCTTTTAGATACTATGAATATGGTGTGTGTTGATCATATCATTGAGTCCAATTTCGGGTTGCCATATATCTAAAATAGTTCAAGTAGACTAACATTCATTGAACCTAGGTTAGGTTTTAACATCGGTGCATTTAATATGTCAATATTGAAACAACTTGATCAACAAGAAGCTCTTACAAGTACTTACTTACTTTACTTTACTGCGGCTGACTCCTTTTGGAGGATAAGCCGGCTCCATATTCATGGAGTTTCTTGGGAATTTGTTACAAGCGGTGTCCCCTCACCACTCGCCTTTTTGATCGAGGACGCACCTCTAGCCTTTGCACATCCAAGCGCAGTCTGCAAGGCAGCAGTAAGTTGCATGGTTGCCGGTGGCTGTTGAGAACTCATTCGCCATTCGGAAGTACGGGGTACTGTCCAGGAGTCCATGTAATCCTGTGGCTGTTGAACCCTTTTGTGGCGGGGAACACACGCCGAGTCATGGTGCCGTCGTCGGGCTCATGTGGTATTTTATAGGAGATCCGATTGCCGGTCGGAAATCCACCACGCCCTGGTGACACCACCGCCATAGCCCCGTTAGCCCATGTACGATCGGCCATCGAGACATGGTTGACACCGTCGTACCACGTTGAGGAGGGGATGGACTTTACGACGGTCTTACAAGTACGTTGGATTAGAAATCGACGTATGCTGCGTATTTGAAACCAGAATACAGGATCCTACGTGCATTACAGAACTTGTTGTACCATCCCTATCTTCGTACATCTGGTTCCACAGAGTTCTCTCAAGCCGGTAAATAGGACGTTGGTATTGTCCTTAGCACACGAGCTGAAGCTTCCTTAACTGAATGGATTCCTGTAAGTGGCTAACTTTGCGTAGCACGTTTAAATACAACTGCTAAAGTAAATGCATATAACGTAATTAACGTTGCCTTTCGCTGTATCTGCATATGCTCCTACTGATTGCTGCACAGACGAAAGTAAGAATGCTTTTTACCCCGAAGTAAGCTCTTTATTAAGTAGAGCAACAAGTATAGATATAGTTATGGTTGTGGTTGACATGAATGCTCAAATTGGGCGCTTAAATGACGCAGAAAATTTCATTTTGGTGGAAGACACTTAAAAAGCTCGACGCGCAACGATAATGTTGAACGGCTGTTAGGTAGCTATGCGAAGCGTATTCCGTTTAAGTAGCATAAACTTCAGACCCAGTGTGGTACGCTGCACAACACGGCGTCTTCCAGACACCGGACAACGCTGTACTGAAATAGATCATGTAGCAATTAGTTATCGATGGCCTGGTTGCATGAAAGGTTGTCGTCCGTTTTGGATCACATACGTCGACACGGACCATGCGCTTATCCGTTGTAGATTTGCACTGTGCACAATGCAGGTACTACTCTATGTGACATTGTAGGCCTTCGTTGAAATAATCATTGGTTCTCTGTAAAAAAGTAGCCAAATTCCACCTATCTCGGCTCATAATAACATTCGTAGGAATGTAAGGCGCTCACTTAAGCGCAGTCTGAATGTCGATCTCGAATCCTTTTGAACCAGAAAGGCTGACGAAATAGAAGAGGCATTCGCAATAAGGTGAAAGCCGATGTTTGTTCAGACTTATCCGTAAAACAGGTCCGTTAAAATTTAAATGGGAATAACAAACATCTAAAATCCGATAAAATAAGTCGTCTTGACAGGTGGGCTGAACACTTCAAGGTTCAATTTTCTTGGGCACCTGCGTCAGTTCCGATTCCCGAAAGCATGTAGTTTTCAACAATGTGGAATAATAATTTCGAGAAAGCATCAGAGTAAGAAATACGGGATACAATCCTATCTTGTAAACGTCGCGAAGCCGCAGGCCTTTATTTCGGGACGGTGGCGATATTATTTCGGAAGCGTTGACTAACCTTTTTGTACTATATATGGTAGGAGGAGATCGTACCACATTTGCTAATATTATACGCACTCTTTACACAAACACTTCTGGTCGCGTTAAGGTCTACAACGAATTCACACTCAATTTTACTACAGGCAATTGTGTTCGTCACGGTTGTCACATTCTCTCTTTTTGTTTAATCTTACAATAAATGCTATCATGAACAACATTCTTCCATACGTCCAGGATGCAGGTGTTCAAGTTCTCCCAGGCGGTCGATTAGTCGGTCTGGACAATGCAGACGATATCGTATAATTATTCCAAAATCGAGACTGCCCAGGCCACCTTGAAAAGATTAGCCGATGTTCTTCAGTCTGTCGGTATGAAATTAGCACCATCTAAATGTAAGATACTTTTACAAGGTCACCCAACACTCACTCCAAATTTTGGACTGCAGAGTGAAGATCTGGGCATAGTTTACAGGTTCACATATCTCGGCAGCTCTACCAATATATTATGCAATATCTCTGATGGAGTGATTATGAGAATCGAAAAAGCTATATTAGCTTTCTCGAACCTTCGCTATTTATGGAGAAACGCGAGTATATCCCTCTGCCTTAAAGGCCGTGTTGTCAATACATATTTACGCGCAGTTTTATTATACACTAGTTAGACGCTACCCTTTATAGTTGATAAATTTAGACGCTTACAGGAGTTCTACCGTCGTTGTTTGAGAAGCATAGCACAAGTATGTTACCAACAATGATTGACCAACACTGACATCTGTAAACATATTGTTGGATCGGCCAACAAGGTCTTCTCTTTAGAAAAAACAATGAGGCTCCTAGAACTACGTTGGCTCGGTTACAATTTGTGTATACCCCAGTTCGCCGGTGGGCATATTTTGAAGTTAGCAGGAACAGTTAAAGTCAACTAAATAAACATTGGGTTGTATAGGGCACACTCGTCTGTCATGGTGGGATCCGCTTGTGCGTTATAGTCCTTGGTTGGAACCCCTGCGCGATATGGCGTCGAGTCGAGCTCAGTGCCTATCTTCTTGGAGATTTCTGGTAGAATCATCTTCGTAACTTTCTTTTCGTAGTAGGACAGGGTTAGCTGCGAGGCTTGGTTTGTCTTTGACGTGATACAGTGCAAACCGCAAAAAAGCTGTATTACTGATGTTGCCTTGTCTTAATGCTGACTTTGCTATAATGGTGTTGTGTAGAAGTTTAGCTTGCCTCACTTCTTTGCGTTATGTTGATAAATATACTCCTAGTATATAGGTAACCTCTCTCTCTCTCATAAATCTCACTATTATTTTTTGTGCCCAAATTACAAGTCTTCCTATTATTTATAGAAAATTTCTTGTTCTTTTTGTTTCTCTTTTGGTTATATGGCTGTGAAACATTAGTTACTATTGGCTTTTGTACATCTGTGCATTATATATATTACAGTTACATACTGTTTGTTGCGAAGAACTAATATATATGCAAGTATGTATTAGGTTTTACGAACCTAGTAACAAATTAGTTCAGTTGTGACCAGAAGGATAAACCAAAGGCAGCATGAACGGAAAGTATAATCTCATGCACATTCGTTTCGTGCTTACTGGCGACTGATCAGTAGGAGCCGGTATTACGCCCTTTAACCACTATATATTTAAAAGAGGTTACCTTATGTTGTCCATTTCTATCAATTATATGTAGCATAATCTGTAGACAAATTTCAATGTGCCTGCAATGCTTAGTACAATGGCAGATAAAAAAGAGGTTGGCAACTAGAATAAATCTCCCTCGAAAATTATAAATAACGAGCTTCAATTTGTGAGCGTGTACTAATCACAGGTCACGTTGTCTGTAGTAATAATTTTTTCATTCTTCACAAGGAAAAATCGGAAAATTGCTTCTCGTTTTTGAAGCTATCTCAGTTAATAAGCTTAAACGTGCTAAAAGTAATTCAAAAAGAAATCACATTGGACTGTAAGAAATATATATATATATATATATATATATATATATATATATATATATATATATATATATATATACCAGCATACACAAATTTGCATCAATGAATCGAATGACGGTGTGTTATGTCGTGTAAGTCACAATGGAATTCCTTTTAAATCCGTAATTAGGTTGTCAACTTAGTGCATAACACAATAATATTTGTGTAAAACATTAATTAATTTTTCACATATGATTTGAAATAAATGTAGACGGCGTAACCAATATGAGGATTACGAAAAAAAACCATAAATAGAGCTATTAAAAAAATGTATGAATATGTTTGCGTGCTTAACAGTAAAGTTAAAAAAGAAAATTTTTTCTACAACAATTCTCTCTAAAGAGTATATATTGTGAAATTTATATTGACATTTGACCCCTACTGATGTCGTTCACAATGCTTTTGTTTCCACTGAACCAGTTTTGGTCAGGTCCCGTACATCAACAGCAACTAATTTATTCAGCGTTACAAACGTATAAAATAGTTTATTTGTTAAACAATTTACTAATTGATTTAGTCTATTGCATGAGCGTAGAATTTAAAATAAACCTTTAATCGTTGGTATTTAACTACACACACAAATATACACACACACACACATATATATATATATATATATATATATATATATATATATATATATATATATATATATGACCTTATTTATTATATAAAGAATAATTGATTGCGCGGTGGTGGTAATAATTTCTTTAAACCAAGTTTGAGACTGGCGGTAGTTTTGTTATATTGTTCAACGACTGGTTAAATACAATGGGATTAGTGTTAACTTCAAGCTCGCAAATGTGATTTAAAGAATTACACAGTATATTTCTAATTTGGAGGATAAAACACAACAATATATATATCGTAATAAGTTGCACCATTCTTTAAAATATGAGATCACAACAACGTACTCCATGGAATAGCATTTATTAATAAATCTTATTTCTATCAGTATCTACAGCAATTGGTCTGGATTTGTTAATAGTCTAAGCACGTTTAGGCAGGGGTTCAGCTTATTAATTGCAGTAGCTTCAAATTTCAATGTACCTGCAACACTCAGTACATCGGCAGATTAAAAAAAGAGGCTTGAAACTAGAATAAATCAGCATCTCCCTCAAAAACTGTTAAAGAATAGTGTAGATCCTACACAAAAATCTGCAATTTGCGAAAATGTTCTACTCACAGGTCATGCTGTTATTAGTAACAATTTTTCAGTTCTCTAAAAGGCAAAAACAGAGAAAATGCTTCTGGCTTTTGAAGCTATTGCAGTTAATAAGCTGAACCCATGGTTAAACGTGCAGAAAGTAAATCAAAAAGAAATTTACTTGGGCTGGAACAAATACATAACTGACAGGCCTTCAAGAATAGCCTACGTTCCGCAAAATACGACACACCCGTCAATTACGGACGCACTCACACTGAAAATGATGAGTGGTCTAAATTGCGCTAGACAAAGACAGACGTATCTAAGATGGGATTGGTTACGACAAATGCACAGTTGGGATTGGATGAACTAAACTATTTACAAATCTAGACCAATGGCTGTAGATTTTGGTAGAAATAAGATTAATAAATGTTATTCCATGGAGTACATTGTTGTGAAGACTACAAACTGTGTTACCATTTTAGCGGACTGAACGAACTCGCGCCACCGTGTCCACATAGCACTCTCTCTCTCTCTCTACCTACCTTGGCGGTTGGTCGATTGATTCAGTGCAAAAGTCTGCCTTATTGAGCTGTTAAGCTCCATACCTTTTCGGAGGGCGTTGTATGCAGGATTCACGATTTCTATCGATGCTCTGCTTACCTATTTGTTACAGTGAAGTACTAGTGCTGGATTTTAGAAAAAAACTATTTTTTATAGAAGTATAAATATGCGCGGGCGATGCTAACCTTTATTACAATCAAGGTTGAGTTCTTGACATAAACATATCAATACACAAATTTTTCAGTAAAAATTAATTGCTGTGTAAGAGAGCGAAGGCGATTCATTCAGTAGACCGGTTGCATCGCTATTGGCAACGCGTCAATTACTGTCCAAAATCTTGCCGCGGCCAGGGCTTCAACGTGGGCCTCACATAAAGGAAAGAAACGAAAACCACAAAGGTAATATATAACAGAAATCCGTGTGTTGTACGGCAGGCTGGCGCTGTGGATAGGATTTGAAACTCTGAATCAGGCGTTCCCAGATTCGAGCTCTGTCCGCGACAAATTGTGAACTACTTGAAGAGATTCTCGAAAGGACGAATCCGGTCTACCGGACGGATCGCCTTCGCTGTCTTATACGAGGTTTAGGCTATACTGCCAAAGATATACAAGTTAATTGATCTGTATATCAAGCTCGAAACTTTGATTTCAATAATTATTTATTATTTAATTGACTTAATTTCAAAATGTAAGTTTAAATGCACGTAGAAGAAGATTTTTATGATTCTAAACTCTTTCCGTTTCTTTACTGCAAAACCTTTTTCTGTGTGTAGGTCCATTCACACAAAACCAGATGAGCCATCGCACTGGATAGTTGTATCGCATCCTGATGAAGCTGGCTACGTTGATCGAATCCATGTTGGCGAGAGAATTGAACAAAGCACAGTTTCGCTAAACGACACCGATTCTCTGGAGACTGAGACGAAATACCACCACGACAACAGGCCCTCCCAAAACCGCGAATGTATTAATTCTAGACAACGCCTCTACGAGGGCAACCGCAGGACTGTCCTGCCTAGAACGGATGCGGTTTATAATCAGGGTAACAATTTTGTGACTGGACCACCTGACGTAGGTAAGTGCCACATGTCTTCTTCTTCAAAGATGACTAGAATTTTCTTTAAATCATGTTTGTGATCTTGGAATAAGCACCAATCCTATTTTGTATTTAACCAGTCGTCGAAAACATAGCAAAACTTCCGCCGGTCGCAAACACTGACGCGTTTCGACCTGCAATGATCGTCATCGAAGTACGACGGTAAACTGATTAGCGAGAATCAAACCGCAATGCATATACATGAAAAAAATTGAATATGCAGCTCTCACCTCTAGTGGTCTCGCCTACATTGTACACGACTGGCAATGTCGGCTGCACAATTTCTATGCAGCTTTCGCCACAAATATACAGGTAATACGTATCATGTTTACTGGATTACGAGAGTTATACATTCACTTAAACGCTTTAATTTATGGATGTCTGCAAACATTTCATTGATTTGGTCTTCATGACCGGATTAAGCTGTATCTTCACCTTTTAAGCGACCGTTATAGCCAATAGTGTTAAACAGAATTTTTCAGGAAATTATTTTTACGTTGAAAAATAGTTGTCATTATGTTTACCAATTAGAAGAATTGTTGCATCATCACGCGTGGGGATAAAAATTATTTAAAGCTTGCCAGCATTCTTGAGGTAGACTGCAGTCAGATTGTGTCTATCCAGACGCACAACATACCGAAACCTGCGTCAGCTGCACGTACTGAAGCGCTCGACCTTCCGTGATGGTTATCAGAGCACGACGACAAATTGACTAACGAGGAACTAATCGCCATTAATAGGGTAAGACAAGTCAGATTGTTCAATTTGAAACCTTGCGTACAAGTGGCGAAATCTGCATGAAGTTAATGTTCATGACTGCATTGCAATTGTACAGTCGACATTTCCCTTCAAATGCAATGTTTCCGAGACCACGAGGTGAGTGCCGCATATCTCATTTTGAATTTCCATATATATATATATGCATTGCGGTTTGATTCTCGCTAGTCAGTTTGCCATCGTACTTTGATGATGATCGTGGAAGTTCGAAACGCGTCAGTGCGTGCGACTGGCGGTAGTTTTGCTATGATGTTTCGCGACTGGTTAAGTACAGTGGGATTGGTGCTTATTCCAAGCTCACAAACTTGATGTTTAAAATTTAATCAGCTGCCGCGCAACCAATGATTGCTTCATTGTATTGCCTATATACATGTGCGAAAGCTGCAAAAATTCGTAACTGTTTAAATGTTGTGCAGCCAACATTTCCAGCCATGCGCAATGGTTGCGAGACTAGTAGTGGTGACGGATGAATGTCTGAATTTCCATAACTTTTGTCAATATATTTCGGCCTAACTTACCGTAGGCCTTCATCAGTTGCATTTCACGAAACAAATGAAGCAAGGTAATATTTTCTAATTGTTAAAGAAGTGGCTTATGAAGGGTTGAATCCAGTCCAGTTGGGTATATTTACCTGGACAACACCCAGAATCAAGGCAATCTGAGGCTCTACACGACATATTGTAGGCCAAGTCATCTTTAAGGCATGGCGACATTGGAAACAGAGTCTCCTTGTAGCTTTCATTGTTTCGCCTCATAAACAAGATTAGCCCTGGCAGTCAGCTCTGTCCAATTTAAAAAAAAATTATTCTGCATATATATCAATACGATCGCAGTAAACTCGATTCGATGCCGTATCATGTAGGGTTTCTAGCCAAGAACTATTATGCGCACGTAGACTCCGTCCTGGTAGGTGATAGGGTCCATATGCTACCCAATTTGGCTCGTTCTCTCATGTAAAAGATAGGTCCACCTTGTTAGTTACGCCAAACTGGCGCTGACTGCGAGAATAATGCTGTAGTGTGCAACATAATTAATGGACTACGTAAAGCGTGACCGAGCCAGGATAGTGGATTGAGCCTTGTTGATATGTCTAGAAATGAACACTTGTTGGCTGAGCCAAAAATGCGTCTACGTATGCCAGCGTTGCTTATTCGTCGTTGGTAACCGATGCTTCTCAAACAACATTGGTCACATTTTTCTCCATCCTGGAGGTCCGAGGTTTCGTAGCGTATGACTGAACTGCATGTTTACAGTCACTGAAAATACGCGTGTCAGACGTGTCGTGCTATTGTCGGCCGCTTTTGGTAATTTGGGCTTTGTCGCCTCTACACCGGACGATAGTGCTCGGAAGCCTTGGCTAGCAGATTGTCTCCAGGAAGGAAAATGAAATTTACACCATCTAACTACGTTACCAATAGAAAGCCTAACTTTGCTTTCCATATATACGCATCGAGGTTCGATCCTCCCCGGTCAATTTGTTGTCTTGCTCTGTTGATTTTGGAAGCGCGCCATTACGTGCGAAGGCCAGAAGTTGCACTATGCCCCGTGACTGGTTATCTATATTTTGTTTTTTTATTTCAAGCTAGCATACATACCTGACTCGAAATGTTGGCTGCACATTTTCTTTACAGTTGTGAACAATAAATTTTTGCAGCTTTCGCCATATATATAAATAGGTAATGCAGTTAAACAATAATTGATTGCACGGGTGGTGCCAACAGTTCTTAAAATCAAGTTTGCGAGCTTGGTATAAACACCATTCCCATCGTATTTAAACATTTCAAGAACAATTACCCCTACCCGCACAATCATTGATTGTTTAATTGTATTACTTATTTATATATGTGGCGAAAGCTGCAAACAATTAGTGTTCGTGACTGCATAGAAATTGTGAAGCCGACATTTCCAATCAAGTTCAATGTATGCGAGACGGCTAGAGGTGAGAGCCGCATATCTAAATTTGATTTGCATATATATTCAATGCGGTTTGATCCTCGCTAGTCAGTTTTCCGTCGTACTCTGATGATGATCATGGAAGGTCGAAACGCGTCAGTGCGTGCGAGTGGCGGTAGTTTTTCTATGTTGTTCGACGACTGTTTAAATAAAATGGGATTGGTGTTTACTTCAAGCTCACAAACTTGATTTAAACAGACAACCTATTGTTCTCCGGCAGCTCACAGTTATCTTTTAATACCATAGGAAGTACTGATGGTTAGGTGGCGATGATGCATTGGCTTATCGATGCGGTTCTTTGGCTGTCCTGATTATTTCGGTATGCATATTTATTATTTTCAAAATATGCATTTTTATTTTATTTTTAAATTTTTGTCGCAGAGGTAGGCGTGAACATGGTTAACCAAGCTGATTTTCATCACATTATGCCACCAGCCTGCTCAGTACTGCCTGACAACAGTTTCTATGTGCGTTCCAATCCGCAGGACGCCGTCGTCAACCGGAGTCGAGCTGGTAATGTGCAAACACTAATTACCGATGACAAGCCGGACCACTCGTCTATCAACTGTGGTGGGTCGACGCGCGCTGAAGTGATTGTTGCGGAACTAAATGAAGACAAATGCTTGCATCTGGCAAATAGCGTTAAAGTGGAAACAAAAGAGGCCAAGCATGCCTACACGTTGGAGGATGATGATGATGTGTGCACTAAAATTGCGGTATCTTCTGACATGGCGGCGTGTAAGCGGAGTGCTGGATGTCAAGAACATGGCCAAGTAGCCTCGCCCGAGGATGAGCATGATCCGTTTGAATCCAAATTTAAACGCAGCAGGAGAGAGGACGATGTTCGTTGTGTTGAATTCGCGAGTCAGGCTGAAGAGCAAACGATAGATGCGTACAGCTTACTCCAGGAAACACGTTCGGATGTGGTTGCAGAATATAAAAAGAAGGAGAAGACGGAGGAGTAGTTCGTGGTAACAGCCCAGATGCTTCCATGGATTGATAACAAAATCAAACACCACAGAGTATTAAAAACGCCCGGTGGAATTATTTACGCCCAGTTTGCAGACTTTCGATAAACACCAATCACATAATTTCACCTCTCGCGAGGCATTGTAAAATGGCCGTTGACTACACGTAATGATGGGGGTTTGGTTTTTCTACGCTTTACAGACAATCGTCTAAAGGTGGTCTGATATAAAGAACAATGAATATGCTATTTGAAAATGCTGACATGTGCTCTCGCCTTAAATAGTCCGGAATACTGCACTGTTCTGCGGTGTAGTTAACCAAGGGAGATCACTGAAAGTTGTTACTTGCAGGTAACGGCGCTTTTCTGTGTTAATGCTAATGGTTAACGCACTTAGATACTGCTTGCCGCGGAAGACGCACATCAGGCCACACAACTTGTTGATGATCACTTAGAAAATTGATTACTGATTTCGAACAAGACCGGAGTGTATGGATTTAACGGAGTGGCGTGTGTTCAGAAATAGTTGTAATTTTCAATTTTGAAATCAAATGAGCTGGTACCATGCAGCTTTCGGCACTAAAATATTGGTATCGGGTACTGTTTTTTCGTAAAGAAGTAGAAAATCTCCATGTTAAATGGTCATGTACACAAAGGGTAGTATGCTTTTCTGTGGAGTTGAAATTTACCGAATTGTGAATAATGATCATACTACACAGCTGCGATGTAGTAGCGGCTGTTTCATCGTGACAGCGGGGTTCCAGCAAATCTCGATTGCTCATGAAACTGTTTCTACAATTGGAAAGTGATTGCATTTTAGCACAGGGTGATTGCATTTTTCTGGGAATCAGTTTGTTACGCTGAGCACTCATCACATGTTAATTTCCACATAAATTGATCTTGTTAAGGATTTTGAACGTGGGTGCATTATTTAAATTAGACTCCCACATTTGTGCACACCTTTTTTTGCGTTCAGCGATGCTTCGTGCACAATCATTATGGCGCAAGAACAGCACCAAATTAATTAATACAAATCAAGATTTTTATCTAGAAATAAGCGACTGAAATCCAGAATTCCTAGATAACTTAACATTTTTGCTACGAAAATATCTTTTCCCTGTCGCCTTATTCTTCCAGATATCCGTTGAGAGGCCTTGATTTTTCGAGTTATGTATGTATATATATATCACTGATATCTATTTTGTCTTACTTTTGTATATACACAAACTAAAGAAACAGCTGCACATACGAAGACAGAAATTATGAAATAATATCAGCATTCAACAATGCAATCCGCACCTGCGCTGTTACCAAGTGGAGAAAACAAAATTGCGCAACTACACTCGGAAATATAACATTCGTAGACGTAAAAGCTAACAATTAGAACGGTTATCAATACAAGAATGACCAGATCTTAGATATCTCTTTTAAATACAGAGAGAATGACCTTTGCGTGCAAACAGGCACACACGCAAACACATACGCATACTCACTTACCAATCAGACCAAACAAGATATAGAAGTAAAACTAGGTGAGATTTGTTGCCACCCACGTAATCAAACGAAAACCCATGATGTAAATAAATTAAAGATTGTAAAGTGAATTGTAAACCGATTTGTAGTATTCACGAGATAAATGGCCTTTATCCACTTTGTTATTAATTGGTTTTGTCTTCCTAATTAGAAAGAGTTAGTTATTTTTTTTGGATGAGAAATGGAAGCGAAATTGTCATCATCAGGATGGACTGAGATGAATTCAACTTTAATCAATTGACCGGTCCTGTGCACGGAAGAAGTAATTACTGAATTTTTTGAGCTTCATGGAAGTATGTAATCATACATTGTTGCGGATATTTATATGTACACACACACATATATATATATATATATATATATATATATATATATTTCTAATTAAAGAAAACATTAATAACGAAGTGGATAACGGCCGTTTACTGCGAGATTACTAAACATCACTCTACACTCTTTCATTCATATACTTTTTGGGTTTTCAATTGATTATGCTGGTGGTAACAAATCTGACTCGCTTTTACTTCTGTTTCTTGTTTTGGCTGATTGGTAAGTGTATATGCGTTTGTGTTTGTGTGTGTGCCTGTTTACATGTAAAGGTCACTCTCGCTGTATTACAAAGTGATGTCTGAGATTTGGTCATTATTGTATTGATGGCTTAAGAGTAAACCAACTGTTCGCATCGTTGGCTGCTACGTGTACGAGTGCTTTTCCCCCGAGTGTAGTCCTTCGTTTCCTCTAGTTGCGCAATTTTCTTTCCTCCACTTGGTAACAGCGCAGGTGTTGAATGCTCATATTGTTTCGAAATTTCTGTCTCCGTATGTGCAGCTGTTTCTCTGCTACAGTTTGTTGTCAATTCAATGAAATTTAACAATAATTGATTGCGCGGGTGGTGGTAACAATGCTTAATATTAGAGTTTGAGTAAACACCAACCCCATTGTATTTAACCAGTTGTCGAACAACATAACAAAACTACCGCCAGTCGCACGCACTGACGCGTTTCTATGTTGATCGGTGACTGGTTAAATACAATAGGATTGGTGTTTACTTCAAGCTCGCAAACTTGTTACCACCACCCGCGCAATCAATTATTGTTAAATTGTATTGTCTATATATGTATATGTGGCGAAAGCTGCAAACAGTTAATGTTCGCGACTGCATAGAAATTGTGCAGCCGACATTTCCAGTCAAGTTCAATGTATGCGAGACTGCTAGAGGTGAGAGCCGCATATCTAAATTTGATTTGCATATATATTCAATGCGGTTTGATCCTCGATAGTCAGTTTGCCGTCGTACTCTGATGATGATCATGGAAGGTGGAAATGTGTCAGTGCGTTGCGGCTGGTGGTAGTTTTGTTTCGTTGTTCGAAGACTGGTTAAATACAATGGGGTTGGTGTTTAATTCAATCGAATGTTTGTCGAGTCTGGTCGAGGGGTGTTTGGTCATGCCTGTGTGCTAGTAAATTTTTGTTGGATGTATGATGGTTTTCAATATCTGTTTGCCAACGCCCATACAGACACTCAAACACACACACACACACACACACATATATATATATATATATATATCACTGATAATATCTATTTTTGTCTTACTTTTGTATATACATGTATATTTTTTAACACAAACTAACGAAAATAAATTGTTTCTAAAAATTCCAAATTTGATTTGCTCTGTCGTATCTCCTGATTTTATTTACTTTTTTTCCGTACCGTTTAGTGAATAATAACTTTTTATTTGGACTTCCATTGAATAGTGTGATTGAGTTCAATTCTTTTAAATTACAGAATGCAAGCCATTTTAGCACATTAAGATATAAGAGTTTTTGGCATGTTAATGGGTAATTTTACGCGTGCACGCGTGAAATAGTTTATTGGTGTATTTTCTTTCACCTGATACGGCCTATGTATGGCGCGCGGTGGCCTTTATTGATTTTTTGACTACGTACAATTCGGTGATTTTAATGCGTGTTGTGTAGTTTAGCCCACTTACGCAACTACACATTTGCTAATGCAATTAGTCTCTTAATCGGTTGCCTGTAGCTTACGTAAGACCGCATTGTGCATGGCATCTGGTAGAGGTGACGTTCCTAACCTTAGTACACTTCCGTTTCTCGGATCCTGTTCGTGCGTCAATATATTTATATTTATATATTAATAGCGCTTATTTTTAATTATTATTTACATTTACTTCTTTATTTTATTAAAATTGTAATGCAGTGTTGCATTTTTTCTGTGGACCACGTAATCTAGGCCAGTGGATTTTCAATGCAAGAAGATACTGGGAATAGCATTTTTTGGATTTCGACGAATATTATCCTTCTGCAAAACCAAGTTCTACTGATTTGTTTAATTATTTTAATTGGCACAATTAACTTTTCCTTTTCTGTCACACATCTTATTGTAAATAAGTTGCAAATAAATTTTTATGTAATATTCTTTAATTTTGTTTTGTTCAGATTCAGTCTTATTGTGGTCTGTGTTATTTGTTTGATTGGTTATAAGAATGTATATTTGATTGGATGGCCTCAATTTAAAGACAATTATTTCTTATTTACAATACTAGCCGTGTTTGTAATACGGTCTCTTCTTGAAGAAAACCGTGTAAATATCGCGTTCAATGTTTTAGAAAGAAGCTCTATAAATGCATGTCCAGGTTATATATATATATATATATATATATATTTCTCAGAATATATATATGCATTTTACTGCGAATATATATAATTTAGAATATATGTATATTTATATTACTGATAATATATATATATATATATATATATATATATATATGTTACTGAAATTATATATATATATCACTGGAAAATATTATTGAGTATATATATATATATATATATATATATATAAAAATTAGAATATATTGATAAATATTTATGAGAATATCTTATTCATATTACTGAGAATATATATTTATTACTTCGAATATATGTATATATATTTCTGAGAATATATATATATATATATGCATTTTACTGCGAATATATATAATTTGGAATATATGTATATTTATATTACTGAGAAATATATATATATATATATATATTACTGACATTATACATATCGCTGGAAAAATATATTGAGAATATATATATATATATATATATATATATATATATATACATATTACTCGAAAATATTTATATATATTTATGAGAATATCTTATACATATTACTGAGAATATATATTTATTTCTTAGAGTATATGTATATATTTCTGAGTATATATATATGTGTATTTTACTGTGAATATATATAATTTTGAATATATATATATATATATATATATATATATATATATATATATTACAGAGATTTTATTTAGATATATCACTGGAAAGAAATATATTATTGACAATATATATATTACTTAGAATGCATTTATATATATTTATAAGAATATCATATACATATTACTAGTAACATATTTATTTACTTTAGAATATATGTATATATATTTCTGAGAATATATATATATATATATATATATGCATTTTACTGTGAATATATAATTTTTAATATATGTATATTTATATTAATGAGAATATATATATATATATATTACTGACATTATATATATATATATATCACCGGAAAAAATATATTATTGAGAATATATATATATATATATATTACTTAGAATATATTAACGTATATTTATGAGCATATTTTAAACATATTACTGAGAATATATTTATTATTTAGAATATATGTATATATATTTTTATAATATATATATATATATATATATATATATGTTACTGACAATATATATATATCGCTGGAAAAATATACTATTGATAATATATATATACATATTACTTCGAATATATGGATAAATATTTATGAAAATATCTTATTCATATTACTGAGAATATATATTTATTACTTCGAATATATGTATATATATTTCTGAGAATATATATATATATATGCATTTTACTGCGAATATATATAATTTGGAATATATGTATATTTATATTACTATGAATATATATATATATATATATATATATATATATATATATATACATATTACTTAGAATATATTTATATATATTTATGAGAATATCTTATACATATTACTGAGAATATATATTTATTACTTAGAGTATATGTATATATATTTCTGAGTATATATATATATATTTGTATTTTACTGTAAATATATATAATTTTGAATATATATATATATATATATATATTACTTAGATTTTATTTAGATATATCACTGGAAAAAATATATTATTGAGAATATATATATTTCTTAGAATGCATTTATATATATTTATAAGAATATCTTATACATATTACTAGTAATATATATTTATTACTTAGAATATATGTATATATATTTCTGAGATTATATATATATATATGCAATTTACTGCGAATGTATATAATTTTTAATATGTGTATATTTATATTACTGAGAATATATATATATATATATGTTACTGACATTATATATATATATCACCTTTGAAAAATATATTATTGAGAATATATATATATATATATATATATATATATATATTACTTAGAATATATAAATGTACATTTATGAGAATATCTTAAACATATTACTGAGAATATATATTTATTACTTAGAGTATATTTATGTATATTTCTGAGTATATATATGTGTATTTTACTGTGAATATATATATATATATATATTACTGAGATTTTATATAGATATATCACTGGAAAAGAAATATATTATTGAGAATATATATATTACTTAGAATGCATTTATATATATTTATAAGAATATCTTATACATATTACTAGTAATATTAATTTATTACTTAGAATATATGTATATATATTTCCTTAGAATATATATATATATATATATATATATATATATATATATATATATATATATATGCATTTTACTGCTAATATATATAATTTTTATATATGTATATTTATATTACTGAGAATATATATATATATATGTTACTGACATTATATATATATATATATATCACTGGAAAAAAATATATATTAATGAGAATATATATATATTACTTAGAATATATTAATGTATATTTATGAGAATATCTTAAACATATTATTGAGAATATATATTTATTACTTAGAATATATGTGTATGTTTATATTTCTGAGAATATGTATATATATATATATATATTACTGAGATTATATATATATATATATATATATATATATCACTGGAAAAAAATATATTATTGAAAAATATATATATATATACTAGAATATATTTAGAATATCTTATACATATAACCTAGAATATATATATATATATATATATATATATGTAAATATATTTCTGAGAATATATATGTACATATATACCTATGTTTTTTACTGAGTATATGTATAATTTGGAATATATATATATACATATATATTTATATTCTACTGAGAATACATGTATATATTTATTTTAATGAGATTATATATATATATATATATATATCACTGGAACCAGCATTTGTAAAATGTTTCGTATGTGGCTGTCACCAGTTAATAAAAGGCTGTGTTTTTTTTAAAATTCATTATTCTTTTTTGATATTTAAGATCGAAACGTTTTTAAATGTAACATGTCTGAAGCAGCATTGATCTTATTTCCCTAGAGAAACTTTATGGCTACATAAGTACAATTAAAGTTTATCGTTAGCAAAAATTATTTTTAATGCTGTGCTGGTCGACGCCAGCTTTCCCATTAGGTATAAATAACGAAAAAACGCAGAAAAGACGTACTTAGTGAATTGACGATACATTCTGGTTTACTTGCAATAATAAATAGTGACTACTCGATAACCAATTGCAAACCTTATGTTTTTTATTCAACATAAATTGAAACATGGTTTATTTTTACACGTACAATAGTTGCTCAAAGCGACATGTAGGTCGGACTGACTGTTTACTAGAGAAGCGAATCCAAAACAATTTTATACTCCAAACAGCTTGCAAAGGGGATAAAATTTCCTCAATTGGTAAATGCCTTGTTTATAAAATACCACTCCAAATCAAGTAAGAAACAAAACTGAGTTACGCATTGCTGAAGATATCAGTTGCAACATCTGTAATCTGCAGAAAAGTCATTTGACTTTTCTATTGTCTATTATTGTAACGCAATTATTAGTAATAAGATGCACATTCATGCGCGCTTACCTTAATGATTCTGATGGTTGATTTTGAGCTTTAAATCGTGGTTTAATAGTTTAGAAGCGTGCTTAATTATAGCTCTTCACACTGCCCCTTCTAGGGACCCTTGTTTTTGGCGATCGGCATCTTCGGTTTTACGCTGTTTTGTTTTATATTTAAAAAGCTGTTCATTACATTGGAAAAAAAGTATGCTGGTATATTTCTGTTTTCGTGTGAACATTTTCATTTCCCTTTTTTTTCTTATTCATTTTGTTTGCGCGTTCACAGTTTGGATGATTTCAAATCCGGTGGCTTTTCGTCATTCCAGATCATAACTGGCAAACAGTCGGACGCTTAACGGCGTAACAGCACACGCGCCTAGATTTTAATCGCGCAGCCAGTCATGATGAAAATGAATAGCAATATCGGACACGGCGTTAACTTCTTAGGCACTATAGAGGACAATCTTGCTGAAGAACTGAACAGGTCGACGTCTTTAATGGAATCGGCTCGGTCCTCGCCGCCCGCGATACCCCCAAGCATCGTCGTGAATGCTCGACCGAAGCGTCGCCTAGGTAAGTTCGCTTTATTTGGGTACTAGTGATTGTAAGGCAATTAACACCGACTCGTGTGCTAGGCCTTGGTTTGCCAGAAACAAGTGGATTTGTTAAACGAACTTTGGTTGCGCGGGTGGTGATAACAATTATTATAATCAAGGTTGCGACCTTGATATAAACACCTGACCCATTAATTACTTACAAATGTCAGTATAAACTTAGAGTTTTATAGTGTGGAAAAGGCAATTCATCCAGAAGACCGGTTTTGTCCTTTTTGGGAACTCATCACGTACTGGCCAGAATATGCCGCGGACAGAACTCGAACCTGGGCACGTCTGCTTCGGAATCTGGTGCTCTAACCACTGATCCATCCTGCCGCACATTAAACTGCACACAATTTTCAGTTATGAAATGCATTTTATTTCATAATTCAAATAGCTAATCAAGAAAAGATGCTTGAAGTTCGTGCACCGAAACGAACAAAGTGTTATGTCCACCTATGTTGGATGGTCCACGTACATGTATGTCGTCAGTGTTTATTATTAGCGTATCGTCTAGACGAGCCTTAATTATGCCTAATTCTGCAGTTAAATTATTCATTTGAGAAGTCAATGCCTGAATCAACGTTTCCAACCCATCAGAAGACATTTTAAATGTACCACAAATGCTTTATTTTTACTCAATTATATATAGAATTTTGCTCGCACAACGAGCATCGATTAAATGAAACAAATTTACACATATTAATTAATTTATATTCACTTCAGCTCGAAGTCTGCTTTTCTCATTGGGAGGACTGCTTCATTCTTATACGGGCGCTTCTGCGAGGAATTTCTGTTGAAATAATGTCTGCCCTAGATAAGACCCTTTTTTCATTATTTGTCTTAAAGGTGGCCATTGCCACACATATTATGACGAAACCAGTATACTTTATGTATTGGGCATTCTACCATATGCAATCCTAGTTTCATACGTATTTCATAATTTATTCATACTTACATATAAAGTTTCATACGTATTTCATAATTTATTCATACTTACATATAAAGTGACAGGCAAATAAAGCAGAAAATTTATCTGTATATATTTGTTTGTCCTTCTTTCCGCACCAACAGGCCGTTTTTTAGCCTCAACGTTTTATATGGTGCAGACACCACTGTGCCGTTTTTTAATTGATTGACTATTTCCTGACATGTAGCATCTCTTCCCTGTTCTTCAGAGACTTTTATAAGCGGCGAAACCCGCACAGCGGAAATTCTGCTGAGCGCATCGGCCACCGCATTCTCGATTCCTGCTCTATGATGAATTGATATATCGTACTCTTCTAGTTCTTCAATGGCTCGATGTACACGTTTCTTCTCAATACCTAGTGATCTCCAATGCACTAGCGCTTTGTGGTCGGTAAAGACGTCCACGTGTCCCCCGATGACAAAATATCTAAACTTCCGCAGCGCCCATTGTACGGAGAGTAATTCCTTTTCTGTGACGGTATAGTTCTGTTCCGCCTTAGTGAGTGTGCGACTTATATATTGCGCAGGACGTCCGTCAGCTTGTAACACCGCTCCTATACCAATATCTGACGCGTCTGTAAAAATTGACATATTACCTACCGGGAAAGTCAAAATAGTTGCATCTATTAATTTCTGCTTGCATAGCACAAACGCTTGTTGAGCCTCCTCCGTCCAACGAAATGGTATCTTGGCACTAGTTAACTGAGATAAGGGTTGTTGCGTAACCGCCATCCCTGCGAGGTATGGTCTATAGAAATTCACCATACCAATAAACCGGCGCAATTTTTTTCTAGTAGTAGGCACCGGATAATCCCTGATAGGTTGTACATTAGAATCTAACGGCATGCATCCGTCCGCTGAGACTAAGTGCCCCAAGAACCGCTCTTCCTGACCTATCTGTACCTTTTCTGGATTAAAATGTAATCGCCATTCTACAGCTTTGGCCAACATCTTCTGCAACCTCACACGTAATTCGTGTTCAGTAGTGGCCCATATAATAACATCGTCTACGTAAGCTGTTGTACAAGTTAAGTCAGACACGAAACGAGTCCATCATTCTTTGGAACACTTTCGGTGCGTTTTTAAGGCCAAATGGTACCCGGGTGAATTGGAAATGACCTTGGGGTACTTGTACCGCAAACTTCCATCGGTCTTCGGACCGCACGCCTATTTGCCAAAATCCCTGTTTAAGATCAAGCACGGCGAACCATTTGCCTCCCACTAGCTGTAAGAACAGATCACGCAGAGCCGGCATGGGATACGGGTCCGGTTTAGTTACTGAGTTCAATTACCTAAAATCAGCCGCCGGTCGGAGCGAACCATCCTTTTTCGTAACATAAACCATCGGAGCACGAAAACCAGATGTTGACGGTTTAAGAACGCCGGCTTCTATCATTTCTTGGGTTGCTCGAGTCGCTGCTGCTAATTTCTTTGGAGGAGCACCATATACTTTTGGTGGTCCGTAACCGTCATTTAGTTCTAGCCATAGCTTAAACTGGTCGACCGTCGGCCCTGGACGCTCGCTACAATCAGGCAGTTGGTATATAATGTTATATTGGGTTTGAAGATTCTTCCACCACCCAGGCAGACAACTGGTCTCCTCCTGCATCTTAGGGGTACATATAGACTTTGTTGAACTTATTCCCTCAGGCCGCGATAGGCATACACGTTTACTTTGACAGTCTATCGTCTTAACCCATTTTCTAATGAAATCAAGTCCCAATAAGGGCGTTTGCGTATTCGAAACAAAAAAAGACATATGATAGACATTTTCATTTATTAACAACTTCGTGTCCCACTCGCCCACAGCCACCATCGATGCGCCCGATGCCTGACATAAACTTGCTTCCGTAGGTTTTACATTGTTCAATGGCCAAGTCAATGGTAGTACCGACACATCAGCTCCAGTATCCAATTGCATTATTACTGGCTGTCCGTTGAAGAGTTCTAAAAATTTAACTTTAATGAAAATTCTTACATTTGGCAATGTTTCCCACACTTCCTTTTCTTCAAAGACCATCTGGTTCGGACCACTTTTTTGTTTGTTCTGCTGGTCTTCATTCGATCTACCCGTCGGAGCCACCAAAGGCTTAATATTTGTGCCCTGCTCTCTCCCACCTTTATTTGTGAGATTGTGCACCCTGTTACCCCACTGCACTGGCCGTTCTCGAGGAGCAGTACATGGGTTTTGCTGACGCTTATACGCCGTATTCGTCGAAGCTGGAGTCCTTATATACTGACTTTGCTTCCAGGCCACTGGCTGTTGCCTTCTGTCGCGGAACTGCTTATTATGCCGCGAAGAATTCCAATAAGGTATGTCGCTCCTGTCAAATGTCGTAACTGGACCCATGCGTGGAGATGCAGCTGCCACTTTGTTTGTCATTATGGCCGAACTTTGAAGGGCCTGAAGTCTCTCTTCAAGGCCTCCTTGGGTGCTGGATATTTCACCGTATCTGGTAGGATCCAGCAGCATGAACATGATGGCCTCATGTGGTTGCAAGCCGGGTAAAGACTCGGTAAGCTTCGAGAACCACCGCTTGATACGTGCCATGGTATCCATGGGCATCTCACCCATTAATGGTTTCAGGCTGTATAATTCTAAGAACACTTCCTGAGGCCTAGCCCGGAAATGATCCAACACGCGTCTTTTGTATTCTTCATACGTGAGGTCAACCGGCAATTCCAATTGGACTGCTACTGTCCGGTCCACTTATTCCTGGACAGCTACACGCACAATAGGTGCTTCCAATGTAAATTCTTGGGCTCGAACTGATGCTTCAAATTTTTCGATCCACAACTGTGGCCTTTCCACATCTAGTGGCGCCAACATCGCCTTAAACTCTGATGACGGTCTGAAATAACTCGTCGATTCGGCTGAAAACGCCGGCATATTTCCTCCTGATTCCTCATCTTGGCGCGGTCGCTATTATTATGTCCGCCTATGTTGGATGGTCCACGTACATGTATGTCTTCAGTGTTTATTATTAGCGTATCATCTAGACGAGCCTTAATTATGCCTAATTCTGCAGTTAAATTATTCATTTGAGAAGTCAATGCCTGAATCAACGTTTCCAACCCATCAGAAGACATATTAAATGTACCACAAATGCTTTATTTTACTCGATTATATATAGAATTTTGCTCGCACAACGAGCATCGATTTAATAAAACAAATTTACACATATTAATTAATTTATGTTCACTTCAGCTCGAAGTCTGCTTTTATCATTGGGCTGACTGCTTCATTCTTATACGGGCGCTTCTGCGAGGAATTTCTGTTGAAATAATGTCTGCCCTAGATAAGACCCTTTGTTCATTATTTGTCTTAAAGGTGGCTATTGCCACAATACTAACTAATGTAACTTGGTTTGTCTATTTTCGCTTTTAGGTGGAGCTCATATGGCATCCAGTTAGACCCAAAGTTCCAACTAACCATCCACAATCCGTCTTTAATGAACAGACACCACAGTACATGGGGAAGTGGTATTGAAATGAACATTTATATAATTAAACGAACTTTGGTTGCGCGGGTGGTAATAACAATTATTATAATCAAGGTTGCGGTCTTGATATAAACACCTGACCCATTAATTACTTACATATGTCGGTATAAACTAAGAATTGTATAGTGTAGAAAAGGCAATTCATCCAGTAGACCGGTTTCGTCCTTATTGGGAACTCATCATGTACTAACCAGAATTTGCCGCGGACAGGACTCGAACCTGGGCACGTCTGCTTCGGAATCTGGTGCTCTAACCACTAAGCTATCCTGCCGCACACTACACTGCACACAATTTTCAGTTATATACTAACTAATGTAACTTAGTTAGTCAATTTTTCCTTTAGGTGGAGCTCATATGGCATCCATTTAGACCCAAAGTTCCAACTAACCATGCCCAATCTGTCATTAATGAACAGACACCACATTACATGGGGAAGTGGTATTGAAATGAACATTTATATAATTAAACGAACATTGGTTACGCGGGTGGTGATAACAATTATTATAATCAAGGTTGCGGTCTTGATATAAACACCTGACCCATTAATTACTTACATATGACAGTATAAACTAAGAATTGTATAGTGTACAAAAGGCAATTAATCAAGTCTACCGATTTCGTCCTTATTGGGAACTTATCATTTGTTGGCCAGAATTCGAGCCCTGTCCGCAGCAAATTCTCAATAAGGAAGAAACCGGTCTAATGAATGACTCGCCTTTTCTACACTACACAATTCTTAGTTTATACTGACATGTAAGTAATTAATGAGTCAGGTGCTTATTTTAAGATCGCAACCTTGATAATAATAAGTTGATTTGTCGGTTGTCCAAATTTTTTTATCAACGCAAACAGCAATATGGGTGCATTCAATAACTGACGCTGAATTTCGCGTAACTGTGAAAAACCGGATTTTACAATGATAATCACGATAATAATTATTAGTTTTACTTTTCTTATTATAATTACTTATTTTTATTATTAAAAATTGTTATTATTATTATTAGTAGTATTTATATTATTATTTTTAATTATTTTGTTGTTGTTGTTATTATTATTATTATTTCTATTCTGAATAAAAATGCGCAACATGTCGTTGAAAACTCACACGTGTGTTCTCCAGACGTAGCATTTAAGATAATTACTAAATGCAAAAACAGAAATTAATTGACCACACACGAAGTTTTATGGATATACAAATTACAGTCGGAGTTACGCAGGCAGAAGAAGCACGTTCGGGTGTTGAGCTTGAACTGGAGGTGATACACGCAATTAATTGGTTGTTTCCCTTGTTTCATACTCTCTCTCTCTCTCCTTGTTTACACTTTTCTATCTTGTTTTGCCTTTCAACTTATATACAAGGAGATATTAATTTGTAGATGCTTGAGAGGAATATGAAAAAGAAACGGTTCTTGTATCTGGTACGTTTACTTTTTCTCTTTGCACACGGAAAGGGTACTAAAAATTATTATTACTATTATTTTTACAGACAATGAAACCGTGGGCGGTCTAAAGCCAATAATTATGTCATCTAAATTACTAGACACTGATTTAGCCAGGCAATTAACTCTGCCTAACCGCATTTCTACAGTAGAATATGAAGCACTGTGACCGTTTCAAGTTACCTTAAAATGTCAAATATTCCTTTTGGCAGCGCAACTCCCATGAATACGGCATTTGAATATATTCGATCGAAGCTGTCACACGTGTAATAGCCTTGATTAATTAATTTAATTGTAGTGATTGGTATTGCCTTTGGAGGTTGTATCCCAAGGGTAGAACATTGGATTCGCTCGTGAAACTAATAGACCCCTGAAGTCTTTACTATTGGCTATGGCTCGGGGCCATATCTAATGGGATACAGGCACCGTCCATTTGCATGTGAAGCATTTAGTTCGGTTTAACCATGCAGTTACACTTGGCGCTAAATGGTATTTCTAGCCAATTGTTTGTTTAACTTACATGAGTGCGCAAATATGCGTACAGAAGGGAATTGCACGTTTCCTTTTTAAAATGACAGTATGCCGTGCCTAGTTTAGCAACTAGCTCATACACATCAAATAGCCGAATTCAATACAAACATAAGCCAATTAGCATAGACGGAGATTGAATTGCTCAACCGCACCAAAATCGAATCCGCACACACGTCTGGCAAATATAAGACTATCTGAGCAAACTCATTCGTTCATTTGAAGAATCATGTGCATTCAACGTGTAATTTAAGCCTTTATGTGCTTTTTTGTAACTAATATTTTGTTTCTTCACCAGCCACATCGCAGTCAGAGGCGGACAAGTCGTTTGAGTCTCTCAACCATCAAGCTAAGCATATGCGTCTTGAGTCAGGTCTGGCAAATGTTGAAAGACTGCCTACTTGCCCTATTGTTACTTCGGATGTGGCAAGACCACTCTTATTGTCACCAGTACCGAATGGCGTGAATGGTTGTGTATTTGGTCTTGTTACTAACGCCATGCTTGATGCGTCTTGTGTAAGGCCGGCCGGTGATCCGGATATTGATGAGTCGATGAACGAGTCGCTGACGAGGACAAGGGAATCTTTACTTCACAGGCCTCCAGAAACAACGTGGAAAAAACTTTGCCATTTGACGGGAGCATTTGTTTCGCAGCCTTGTAACCCAGCAAACGAAAGCGTAGTGCAGCCTATACCTTCGAACTCGATTTCTCCGCCGGAACCGTCCAGTCATCAATTGCAATCGTGTTTGACTGGTAGTGCAGCCAATACTCCGAGTAATTTAGATTCCAATTCTGGTGGTATGAACCTCGTTAGTGGGAACACTAGTGTAGGCAGCATGCCAAAAACATCGCCATTGACGATAATTCGGCGAAGAACGCAGATGCGACAGGTGTCGAACGATCAGGTGACAAATGCACTTTCTCATGATTCATCTATATCTTGTAGAATTTCCGAGCCTTCACTTGCAAATCAGACGCCATCGCCTTTGGTTTCTGCACACTTTTCCACCGTATCATCTTTGAATTTGTCAGCGCCTGTGCTCAATGAATCTGACAGCAATTTGGTAAGTTTGTGTATGTGACATGCTTGGTTATCGTATAACTACATTGCTCTGGTCGGCGCCTGTTGAAGCACCATAGGGTGCTCCATAATCTGACAGCCAGCCTGTACTCATATAGCGCAGGCCCATTCGTGCTTACTCTATATCTGGCTAGAATGACCGCCTTAGTTCCGATAAAGAGGAACGACACTGTAACAGCTTTCTAAAAATAAGATTTATAGGCATAAGTAGAAATTAGCTTTCAGAAGACATCGAAAAACCAACTTAATCTAGAACGCGTCATTAGTAACTCGTAAGAACAAATTTCAAGACAGGTATATGGCTGTCTCCCGTCATATCTTGAATGTCGCGTTTAGACAGCACGGCGTCATGCTATTCATGTCCACATGTCAGTAACAAAGGACTAGATTCACCTTGTTCGAAGGTGCAGAGCGCAGTCCTAGGTTTCTTGACTGCACAATGACCTATCATACTTTGGCATCAACTGCATTTGATATTTGAACTGATTTGTTACTAGGTGCGCAACACCTAATACTCACTAGCATTTACCGTTGTCGCCTGGGTTTCATTTATCAACATTAAGCAGAATAAATCCAGGCTTGGCCTATATTGTAGTGGTCAACGCCTGTTGAATCACCTCATGTTTGTCCATCATTTGATAGCCGACTTGTCCTCATACTCTCTAAGCCCGGCTAGCACGAATTCTTCTCAAATCCTGTGAAGAATGCAAGACAAACAGTAGGGCCTTTATTAAAAAGCTTGGTGGCTTGCATAGTCACATATCATGACACTGGCAGGCAATGGTTTTCAATTAAAAAACTAAGACCCACAAGAAACCACGTTTGTTACCTCGACGAACATTCAATAATGAATAAAATGAACATTGGTTGCGCGGGTGGTGATAAAAATTACTTTTAATCAAGGTTGCGTTCTTGACAAGAATACCTAACCCATTACGTAAATACACGTGTCAGTATATGATTGAATAGCAAATTCATCCAGTAGACCGTACTGTCCTGAATTTGCCGCGGACAGGGCTCGAACCTGGACATGTCTGCTTCGGAATCTGATGTTCTAACCACTGAGCCACCCTGTCGCACACTAAACACGATTTTCAGTCATATACTATCTAATGTTTCTTGTTTAGCCTTTCAGCGGTTAGAGCACCAGATTCTGATGCAGACGTGTCCAGGTCGAGCCCTGTCCGCGACAAATTCTGGCCAGTACATGATGAGTTCCTAATGAGGACGAAACCGGTCTACTGCCTTTTAAACGCAATAAAATGCCTTGTTTGTACTGATAAATGTGTGTACAGGATGGATCAAATGTTTATGTCAAGATCAATAATTCACTAACGAACTTTGTAAAATAGACGAGGCAGTTCAGCTAAGAGTACACAAGTTAGATTTTGGCATGCTAGTCAAATAATTAAACGAACATTGGTTTCGCGGGTGGTGATAACAATTATTATAATCAAGGTTGCGGTCTTGATATAAACACCTGACTCATTATTTACTTACATATGTCAGTATAGACTAAGAATTCTATTGTGTAGAAAAGGCAATTCATCCAGTAGACCGGTTTCATCCTTATTGAGAATTCATCATGTACTGGCCAGAATTTGCCGCGGACAGGACTAGAACCTGGGCACCAGATTCCGAAGCAGACGTGCCCAGGTTCGAGTCTGTCGCAGCCAAATTCTAGCCAGTACATGATGAGTTCCCAATAAGGACGAAACCGGTCTACTGGATGAATTGTCTTTTCTGCACTATACAATTCTTAGTTTATACTGACATATGTAAGTAAATAATGGGTCAGGTGTTTATATGAAGACCGCAACCTTGATTATAATAAATGCTAGTCAAATGTTTGCAAGGTAAGAAGCATATTTAAATAGTTCCTACACAACTGTCTCTTTACGCCATTCTAGCTATTAATTAATAAGTTTATTAAAATAAAAGTACACAAATATACACGTAGTCAAAAACTGACATAGAATAACCTCATTAAACAGTTTGTAACGCTTATCACGCGAGCGGTCTAAAAGCAAAGCCCATAAAACCTGTTCTTGGTTGCTCAGTACGATCAGCACATTTAACGTAACTAAGATCGTTTTTCGTGGGTGGTTGATTTGCACTCTCGGTTCCGCAGAAATCCGCAATTGAGTTTAGCTTCGTGATGGCTGTCTGTTAATTCGTCTCCTCACTCCGAACGATTCTACACAACTCGTACTCAGCTGGAAACGAGGTTCGATCTAATCTTGGTTGTCTGGCGACGCCTCGGCTCCTCATTTCCCGGTACCACGAAGCCGAACTCAACGCGTACTTGGAAATGAGGATCAATGGGATCGTTTCGCAGCTGAGATGCTAATCGACCACCCACGAAATGAAATCATGGATACGTTAAGCATTCCGGTTGCTCAAAGTGAGTCGACCGTCGTTCTCATCTTCAGAAATGAGAATTGTGATTCGTTCGATAACCTTTCTATCGTTCGCTATTTGGCTACATGCTTCGACGATTTTACGACATTTCACTGCTTTACACGAAGGACTCATTTGGTTAAAGACTGTTTGGCTTCGACCAGAACGAGGTTTCACAGATAATACTTTATCTGCAGTCCTACAAGTTATCAGGTTGTACCGCACCTCATTTCCATTACCTTCTTTGGAATTCTCATATCACACAGTATACCGCTTGCTCGACAAGATTTAAGCAAATGTCCCAAAGTCCCATCGTATCTATCGTCCAGTCCACACGTATTTGGTATGACCTTTATGATCATTATATATATATATATATATATATATACTCTCACTAATAGTTTGTGAGTGGAGTGCTCATGTACTTCTACTAAGTATACAGAGTTTTACCTAATGTAGGTGTTTGTTTAGTCCCAGTCGTGAGTGAGCTTAAATTTTAAATATAACTAGATTTATATCAACGCTTTAGCAGTTGCTGAAGTTCCAGTTTCAATTGCTGAATCTCCACGATTTACGAGCACGGGTTGTCGCTTTGCACTATCAGTTCTGCAAACATGCGATCGGTCTCCATTTCCAAGTACGCATTTGTCTTATGTCTTCTACGATCAGGCTAGGTGCGTATTCATTCACTAGCGGGCATCCTTCATATTGACCACTGGAAATGAGGTGTGATCTGATCTTTGTTGACTGGCGACGTTTTGGTTAAGTGCTTTCAAAGCAATCCTCAGGCCTCTAGTCACACCTGCACAGTACGATTCTCACAATAGCAGACTTAAGCTAAGTTAAACAGCCAAGGTTAGATCGAGCTTCATTTGCAGTGGTTAGCACGAACGGTGTGGTTAACTAGGTAGTTTCTGACACGAATGACGAACTTGATGATGCAAGTCATAAAAATAAAGGCGTCAACACACAAGTGTATACAAATAGCTCAGTGGTCGAGAAAATAAAACCTAAAAAAGAGGGAAATGCCGATGACTTTGTGCCAGGAGGCCTGTCCGCTGTGTATCTGCACCACTAGACACTGATTTATCCAGGCAGTTGACTGTCCAGCTGTTCTTAGCCACATACTGTTATCCAAGTACTTTCTTTAAGGTAAATTTGTTACCAACACAACACCTCACCTTGACCGGTCGCGATGATTTGCAGGTAGTGGGCACTCTTCTGCCTCTTTGACCTTTGATATATATATATATATATATATATATATATATATATATATATATATATATATATATATATATTAACTTTGGCAGTCATTTGTCCCTGGCGCTACACTGGTTAATGCTTCTCTTAAGGAGTATACGGTGCGGTGTGACGAAGTGACTGTCATCGCGAGCAACCCATATCCAATCATCTCTTGGCCGGAGACCGTTCTGCGCGACGTCGGTTACTTGAACACGCCACACCATGACCTCACAAGCCAAGGGTCACTTGTATCGGCGAAATCATGTGTGTCTAGCGGCAAATATGAGTTTGCGTTATCCGCGTACGGTTCTCGGTAAACCATCGTGTGGGTGGTGTAGATTTCCGCGTTTATGTGTGTATTTATTCGATCGATGTCTTTCACCTCTTGCTCCACGTTATGCCCTAACTCCGTCTAATTTGGTTCTCTTCTCCGATTCTTTCATCGTCTGATTTTGACATGGCAGAAACAATTAAAGTCACTTACATTCAAATTGGGTAGTATAGGACCCACTCGTCTGCCGGGATGGGGTCCTCGTGCGCATCACAGTTCTTGGTTAGAAACCCTTAGCGATATGGCATCGAATCGAGCTCAGTTGCGATCTTGTTGAAGACGTCTAGTAGAATCATCTTCGTAACTTTCTTTTCTTAGTAGGGCGATGTTAGCTGCGAGATTTGGTTTGTTTTTGACGTGATACATTGAAATCCGCAAGGAAGCTGTATTGCTGATGTCGCCTAGCCCGAACGCTAACTTGACCATAATGGTGTTGTGGAGAGGTTTAGTTTGCCTCATTTCTGTGAGTTATCCTGATAAATCTACTCATAATAACTAGGTATTCCTTCTCTCTCTCTCTCTCTCTCTCGTAAATCTCAATAATAATTTGTCTAAATTCACTTGTATACTTATTTTCACTCCTTATGGTTATATGGCAGTGAAACATTAGCCACTTGACTTTTGTGTGGCTGGACATGATGATGATGATAATATTCACAAATTTATTGACGAACTCATACCACGAAAATGTGGCCTATCGATCATTGTAATTAGCATATTTAGATTTTAAAACAAAATTAGTTTTATTCAAATAATGAGAAAAAACGTCTCAACTAACTCTATATGTAAGTGTTCTGTCAATTCTAGCTTTGAGGATCATGCTGAAATACACCCAGTATGAATTGTGTTTTTGTTCTACCATTTTGTCTGATCATCATCATCATCAATTCCAGCCATACAAAAGTAAAAAAAGTGACTAATGTTTCACTGCCATATAACCATAACGAGTGAAAAAAGTATATAAGTGAATTTAGACAAATTTTTAGTGAGATTTACGAGAGAGAGCAGGAATACCTTGCTACTATTAGTAAATTTATCAGGATAACTCACAGAAATGAGGCAAACTAAACCTCTCCACAACACCATTATGGCCAAGTTAGCTTTCGGGCAAGGCAACAGCAGCAATAAAGATTCCTCGCGGATTTCACTGTATCACGTCATAAACAAACCAAACCCCGCAGCTAACTTTGCCTTACTAAGAAAAGAACGTTACGAAGATGATTCCACAAAACATCTACAAAAAGATCGCCACTGAGCTCGATTCGATGCCATATCGCTAAGGGTTTCTAACCAAGAACTATGATGCGCACGAGGATCCCATCCTGGCAGACGAGTAGGTGCTATACTACCCAATTTGGATGTAAGTGACTTCAACTGTTTCTGACATGTCGAAAACTGCCCACCTTGTTTCTTACGTCAATCTGGTGCTGGATGAGAGAACAGAGCTCTACTGGGCAATCTAAATGAGGGCATTCGCAAAACGTGACCGAGCCAACGAAGTTGTGTTTTGAAAATATAACTTTTTTATGGTATTAAAAATGGTCATTACGGCCATTCGATCAGAAGCCTAACTTTAGGACCAATGAACCAATGTTACACGTCCTTAACCGATTCATTTATCTGCATGTCTTATGGATATTGATCTGATCGACTTCTGCGGAGATATCCAGACATGAAAATAACGTACACCACTCATAAACTGCTCGTTTGTTATTTTAAGCACCATGTCCATGGCCTTCAAATACATTTTATAGCAGATATCTACATATTGCTAAGGCATGAGAGGTGATTAAAAATAGCTGCTACTACTTTCACACCCTGTCGCACCGATTAGTCCTCTCGATTTGTTTTAGATCACTTCCAATTGAGCGCCTGAATATATCAATCAGAAACAAAAGTTACTGGTCGGCCAGTTCTTTCCAGTTGCTATTCAGTATGTCATAAACGTATCATCTAGTGAAGGGACGCCGTTTACATTAACTTTGACACACACTATTTTAGACGGTTGCTTACACATAACGCTCGACGCGAAATTTTAGGAACGGGAAACAACTCGCATTAACTTTGAATTGATCAGACAAAAGTGAATTCTCGCAAAAAGACACTTTAATGGGCGTAAATGTGACGAAATCGGGTGGCGCTTAGAGCCTAATATGCAGACCATGCTATTTCAATCTTATTGGCATACGCTCTTCTGTAAACACCGCGTGAGAGACATAAATCTCTGTTTAATGATGCATTTAATTTCGTTCGTATTTGCTATATATATTTTCCCCATACATTAATAACAAAGTAGATAAAGGCCATTTATTTCGTGAATACTAATCATCGCTATACAATCATACATTTATATACATTCTGGGTTTTCAATTGATTATGCTAGTGGTAACAAATCTGACTCGTTTTTACTGCTGTTACTTGTTTTGGCTAGTTGGTGAGTGTGTATGCGTTTGTGTTTGTGTGTATGCGTGTTTGCATGTAAAGGTCATTCTCGCAGTATTACAAAGTGATGTCTGAGATCTGGTCATTATTGTTTTGATGGCTTGAGAATTAACCATTTGTGCGCATTGTTCACTGTTACATATACAAGTGCTATTTTTCCCAGTGTAGTTGATCGTTTCACCTTGTTGCGCAAATTTATATTTTCCACATGGTAACAGCGCAAGTGCGGATTGCAGTGTTGAACGCTCATATTGTTTGGAAACTTCTGTCACCGTATGCGCATCTGTTTTGTCCTCTTCAGTTTGTTGCCAATCCGATTGACTGTTCGTTGAGTCTAGTCGAGGGCTTGTTTGGTCTTGCCAGGTTAATAGTAAATTGTTGTTGAATTTTGTTATTCGTGGCCAGTCGATTAGAATATCATGTTGATGAAACGTTTGAATGTTGTTTCATATAAAGGGCTTCATAAATAAATAATAATTTTTCGGATTTTGCTTTATGTAGAACTGAGAAATTTTTCGAATTGACGGTGTCCCGTTTCCAATATATGATCGGAAATAGCTGATTTTCCTGACGGTGTCAAGCCTTTGTTAATCAATTTCTGCGGTAAATGTTGCTGGATTCTGTTTATCAATTGCTTCTTCGTACGTCCGATATATGTGCTACGGCACATACATGAGAATTTGTAGACTATGAATGATTTGGAGAGAATTGGCAATTTATCTTTGGCATCCAGCCTCATGAGGGGACACCACTTGTATCAAATTGCCAAGAAACTTCATGAAATGTGGAGCCGGCTTATCCTCCAAAAGGAGTCAGCCGCAGTAAAGTAAAGTAAAGTAAGTAAGCCTCATGATTCTCTGTGTACTAAATTTCATAGTAACTTTAACACTAGAAAAATTCTCCTTAAATATTCTATTCAGCCGCCGTGCAATTATTGAGGTTGGTACGTCGCCTCTAAATGGTAAGTTTAGGAAAATCTGCTTGACGGTATCCTCTCTAGTGCGAATCTGCCGTGGTCTGATGTTGACATCAATGAAACGCTCTGGGTAGTTGTTCATTAGCAAAATTTTCCTGAGGTAGCCCAGTTCTTCCTCAATCTTGTGTTCAGAGCAGATCTTCCTGATTCTGTTTGCTAGGTTGTTTACCAAGTTTCTTTTGTGGGATTTTGGCACACTGTTGTTGTAGTGAATGTATTGTCCGGTGAAAGTGGATTTTCTATATATGGTCAGTGCCAAATCTCTGTTTGCTTCTCGAGTAAGTTTGATGTCAAGGAAGGGAAAACTGTCGTCTTTCTCTACCTCGAGAGTGAATTTGATGTCTAGATCGGCTCCATTTGCTTGTTTGAGGATTTCGGAAGGGTCTGCTGCTTCTGAGATGAACAACAATATATCATCTACATACCTTTTGTAGATTGCGCAATGGTCAATTATACATTTTAGGTTGTTTTTCCAGGTGATACATGTATACATCTGCCAGGAGGGGTGCAATGCAGCTTCCCATAGCTACACCATTGATCTGGCGGTAGTATATCCCTTCAAATGTAAATTGCACGTTTCCTGTACATGCTGATATGAGGTCTTTGATGTCATTGGTGTCTATTGGGAAATCATAAAACTCATTCTTAATAAGGTCACAAAAGGTCTCCGTTGTCTTATCCAGTGGTATGTTTGTAAATAAGGATGAGACGTCAAGTGAGACCATTTTATTCTGTAGAATGTTCTTCCCCTTCAGTTCATTTGCTAGCTCGAACGAGACCTTGATAGTTTTGCGTTTATGATGTTTCGTATTGGTTGAAGTATTTTGCAGAGAAACTTAACTGGTTTATTTTGCGGGGCTTTGCTTATTGGCATAATAGGCCGCATCAATGAAGCTCCTGAGGCTGTGACGGCTTTATGAGTTTTTGGTTTGCCGTACAATCTTGCGGTGTTTGTTCCGACGAGTTTTGCCATTTGAATGTCTTTATGAGTTTTGATCTAATATCGGAATCAGCCATCGATGATAAAACGTGTTTTTTCCATCTTTTTCAGAATTGCATTAATTATTGATTCGATATTTGTTAAATCATCTTTCGTTTTGATGTCTTGCTTGAATTTAGATTGATCATTTATAATATCGTTCATGGACTTTCTATACACGTCGGTTTCAAGTATAACAACTCCTGATCCTTTGTCGGGTGTGGCAAGTGGTATGGATTTATCTGACTGTAGTTTTCGGAGTTCGTCTATGTGCTTTTTTGTGATGATTTGGCTGCCTTTGAATTCCTTCTTCTATTGTTCTAGTGCGATAACTATCTCAGCTTTCAGTCCTTGTCCATTGAATGTCTGTGGGGCGGTGTCTTTCGTTAAGTAATTGCAGAAATTTTCCGTTCCAGCCTAAATGTCAATAATGTCGCGTTCTTTTAGGTTTCGCTTCACTATGCAGAATTTGTGAGAGTAATTCTTTCTGTTGTTTTGACAAGATAACTTTTTAATAATTGTGAATATATGCGACTGGGCTTGTAGGAAATTTCCAAATCATTCATAGTCTACACATTTTCATGTATGTGCGGTAGTACATATATCGGACGTACGAAGAAGCAATTGATAAACAGAATCCAGCAACATTTACCATTGAAATTGTTTTTTCTTCCTAATCAGAAATATATATATATATATATATATGTGGTGTGTGTGTGTGGGGGGGCGTTTACATGTGCATGTATGTATGTGGAGAATGTGAGCAAGCGTGCCAGACGCGAAGGACAGGTTTTGGCTGTGAAGTAAACTTTTGCCACTGGCATCTGCGCAGATAGTGCTCATCAACCTTGGTCAGTAGACTATCAGAGAAGACAAACTCCGAGTGCAGACCATCCCCACTAGGAATTCGCGACCTAGTGTTCTTTTACTGCCTAAATATAACCATGAACAATACGAATTCTAATGAATACATACGGCATCGGCCGCCGCGCAGTATATAAACGGTCGCATTATCTGCTGAGTTGTGCAAGACGGATATGCGAAATCAGGCTTCTGCTGAGGTCTTCATCTCAGATTCTGCCTATATCCCTTCTCATTCCTCTTCTCAATCTAACAATAACGCTCTTCAAGATGTTTTGAGCATGGTGGGTGTTGATCATATCACTGAACCCAATATCGAACAGCCAAATATCGAAAATAGTTCAAGGAACTGCCATGCATTAAACCTAGGTAAGGTTTTAACGTTGGCGTATTAAATGTGCTAACACTAAAACAAATTGGACAACAAGAAGCTCTTGTCCATACGTTGGATAAATTCGAAATTGATATTTGTTGCTTACCTGAGACCAGAATACAAGATCCTATAAGCATTATAGAGGTAGGTGCACCATCCTTATTATTTTTTTGGTTTCGAACCTTTGATTCCACGGAATTTACTCAAGCCGGTAAATGGAACGACGATATTGTCCCGAACTCACGAGCTGAAGCTTGCATAACGGATTGGATTCCTGTGAATAGCCGAATTCGTGCGTCACGAAAGCATGCTTGGATCAGCTGCGTGGAATGATAATCTCGAAGGACCATCAGTATCAGAAATACGGGATGCAATTCTATCTCTTAAACATCTTAAAACTGCAAACCCTGATGATTTAGTTCCGAGATCATTTAAATACGTTGATGATAGAATTTCGGGAGCGTTGACTAACATTTTCATACTATGTGAAATGAGGAGACTGTCGCTTGCTTAAAATAACTTGACCTTCGATCATATCTTTAAAAAAGGCAATTGTAATTCGTGTTCTAACCATCGAGTTATAAGCTGGACTCCAGCCGTATGTAGGTTATTTACTTCGATTATCTTTCGCCGTCTTAACGCTTCGAGTGATTTACATACTGTAGAAAATCAAGCCGGATTCTGGTCAGGACGAGGTAGTAAAGATTATATTTCCACTTTAATGCAAGTTCTTGAACAGCGGCATATATATCGCCGTCCCACAATTGCCGTATGTATATATGTATGCAGATAGGCATTTATACACACATATATATGTATATATAATTATGCACGTATGTATGTTTGTTTGTTTATTTAAATGACTATTCGTTGCGCAGTCGGTGGTAACAATTATTTAAATCAACGTTGCATTCTTAATATAAACACCTTACCGACTATGTACACACCTTTGTCAGTATAAACTAAGAACTGCATGGTGTAGAAAAGGCAATTCATCCAGTAGACCGGTTTCGTCCTTATTGGAAACTCATCATGTACTGGCCAGAATTTGCCGTGGACAGGGCTTGAACCTTGGCACGTGTGCTTCGGAATCTGTTTCTCGAACCGTCTCACTCTACACAATTTTCAGTTATATACTGATGCTTCTTTGATAGCTTTTACTTTCAGGTGGAACCTATATGGTCTTAAAGTAACAACTACCTACCCAAAATCTGTCATTATAGCACAGACACCAAGCTACCTGGAGAAGTGGTACCAAATTGACCATTATCTAATTAAACGAACGCAGGTTGCGGCGGCGTGCCAGGGTTCGAGTCCTGTCCGTGGCAAATTCTGGACAGTACGTGAAGAGCTCCCAATAAGGATGAAACCTGTCTACTGAATGAATTGCCTTTTCTACACTATGCAATTCTTAGTTTATACTAACAAAATGTAAGTAATTAATGGGTCAGGTGCTTATATCAAGATCACGGTCCATCCCCTCCTCAACGTGGTACGACGGTGACAACCATGTCTCGATAGCCGATCGTACATGGGCTAACGGGGCTATGGCGGTGGTGTCACCAGGGCGTGGTGGATTTCCGACCGGCAATCGGATCTCCTATAAAATACCACATGAGCCCGACGACGGCACCATGACTCGGCGTGTGTTCCCCGCCACAAAAGGGTTCAACAGCCACAGGATTACATGGACTCCTGGACAGTACCCCGTACTTCCGAATGGCGAATGAGCTCTCAACAGCCACCGGCAACCATACAACTTACTGCTGCCTTGCAGATTGCGCTTGGATGTGCAAAGGCTAGAGGTGCGTCCTCGATCAAAAAGCCGAGTGGTGAGGGGACACCACTTGTACCAAATTCCCAAGAAACTCCATGAATATGGAGCCGGCTTATCCTCCAAAAGGAGTCAGCCGCAGTAAAGTAAAGTAAGTAAAGTACAGTCTTGATTTAAATAATGCTATGTGTATTTGTATGTTTGTAAGCATTTATGTATGCCGATTATCAATGATTTATGATAAATTAAGAATAGAAGTTTCTTTTAAACAGTTTTTACTGTAGTTTATCTTCCCGAATTTAATCATAGTTTTTAATGATAAATCTCCTCTGCAAAACGTATGATTGTATATTGATCAGTTCGCCACGAGAGATTGCTGACTTAGCTTCCACGAACCAACAGAAAGAATATGAACATTGCCAGCCGGTGGTGATTTCGAGTGGTGAAATAGCTGCAAGATCACGAACCTCCCCTGTGAATGGTCAATTTCATCTTTCAGCGTCAACCGATGGCGCTCAATCGAATGGGTCTACACTTGAATGCAATATTGACGTCGGTAAGAACAAAGACATTGCTAAGTATGCTTCCCAGATGCTCAGCTCAACATCAGTCGCCAAATATGCTGAAAGTAGGAATCCTGCCGACCTGATTGATGTGGTAACACGAAACGGAGAGTTACGCGATGAGGATCCGAAGGAGCCAGCGTCGTGTACAAATGATTATCTTAACCAGGTATGAACTAGCTGTTTTTCAGCTAACAGGATTTGTAATTGACATAAGCTGGGCCTTCGTTTGCAGGTAAACTTTAACTTACCTGTGTTATAGGGTAATCAATGCGTAAGTGTTACTGGTTTGTGGGCCATCATTGAAGACTGGGGCTTACCGTTGCTTTACTGGTGGTGCATCAGCGATGTACAAAAATTTTCATGACAATAAGGTAAATGAGATGAGATCATACTGACCGTCTCCATCACTGACTAGGAATTTGCGACCTAGAGCTGATTTACAGCCCACAAATACCTGTGGATTTCAGTTATGCGACAGTAAAGCAGCTGTTTATTATATCGGTGCAATACTGTTTGGTAGAAGTAGTAGCATTATTGATTGGGGCATTGCCTTCTAATGAACGCGATACGAAATTTTTCGCATTTGACTAGGCCAATTTATGATAGGAATATAGTTTAGCTATTTATATATTTATTATTAATTTAAATAAAGGTTCCGATCTTCATATAAACACCTGTCCCGCTATGCACATACATTTGTCAGTATTAACTAAGTTTTGTACAGTGTGGAAAAGGCATTTCATCCAGTAGACCAGTATCGTCCTTATTGGGAACTCTACGTCCTGTCAGCGGCAAATTCTGCACATTGCGTGATGAATTCCCAATAAGAATGAAACCGGTCTACTGGATGAATTGCCTTTTCTACACTATACAATTCTTAGCTTATACTGACATATGTAAGTAATTAATGGGTCAGGTGCTTATATCAAGACCGCAACCTTGATTATAATAATTGTTATCACCACCCGCGCAACCAATGTTCGTTTAATTATATAAATGTTCATTTAATACCACTTCCCCATGTAATGTGGTGTCTGTTCAGTAATGACAGATTGGGCATGGTTAGTTGGAACTTTGGGTCTAAATGGATGCCATATGAGCTCCACCTAAAGGAAAAATTGACTAACCAAGTTACATTGGTTAGTATATAACTGAAAATTGTGTGTAGTGTAGTGTGCGGCAGGATAGCTCAGTGGTTAGAGCACCAGATTCCGAAACAGACGTGCCCAGGTTCGTATCCTGTCCGCGGCAAATTCTGGCCAGTACATGATGAGTTCCCAATAAGAACAAAACCGGTCTACTGGATGTATTGCCTTTTCTACACTATCCAATTCTTAGTTTATACTGAAAAATGTATGTAAATAATGGGACAGGTGTTTATATCAAGATCGCAAACTTGATATAAAGCATTGCTTTCACCACCCGACCAACCAGTGTTCATTTAATTATATATGGATTATTTAAGTTTTTTTACAGTTGAATCTGACAATGAAGTCGGTATTTTGTGAACGACATTGTATCAATTATACCTTTTTAAACAAATAAATCGCATTTTTTAGCTTCATTACAATTATTTTTAGAACATTTAAAAAGTCTCAGAAGAAATAGAATGTGTAGTCATTTCTGCATTGATTTGTCGGTTTTCTGCATTAATAAATTATAAGTATTTTACTACTCAAAAATATATTAACTGTATGCAACCAACCGGTCTGAAGTCTTCAAATAAGATACAATTCCACCGTTTATGCTTACCATGAAATGGACTTTTTCGTTAATTTTGTCCTTGCTTAGGCCGGTTTACTTCTGCAGGACCAGTGATTGCGTTTACTGAGACGTACCCGGAGAACCGCTTATTTATTGTGTTCGCCAGGCTACGGAGACCATTCTGGTGGAGAGTTGGAATCGCGGAATTTGTAGACCCATGAACACCTGAAATGACACTATTATTAGGAAATTATACGCCAATTGAATAGAATCCATCAATTTATGCTTGGCTCGTGCACAAAATTTGCATTTCTAAATTTTAGTAGGCCAGAGATTACCGTAAAGCTTCCAACTTAGACGATCTTTATACCTGACATATTCAGTGAAAAGCACAAGGAAAACCATCTGCTTTTGCGCGTGATATTTTAGCAGCTACGTGTCTGTAACAGCGTTTAGTACGAAATAATTTTGTGTTGGCTTCTTTATTAGTAGGATGGTCCGCTTTACATAAACCACTGCAATGTCACTGCATGAATTTGGGCTACCAATAATCGACAGCCCTAGTAACAAATTAGTTCAGTTGTGACCAGAAGGATAAACCAAAAGCAACATGAACGGAAAGTATAATCTCATGCACATTCGTTTCGTGCTTACTGGCGGCTCATCAGTAGGAGCTGGTATTACGCCCTTTAACCACTATATATTTGGTAGAAGAATGTGGAATAATAGAACGGTACAATCTCCTAGACGAATGTGTAAACCTGTAATAGTGAAGCTAACATAATCTAAAGTCAACGAAAATGCGACTTCAATGATAACTCACACTATATAATATATATACCGAGTCTGTAAAAGATACTAACACGATGGCTATTGTGTTAGTAACTGATACCTTTTTTGAAATCGGTGAGTACCGGATACTAACACTGGTTTCCGAGTCGGTACATGATACCAACCTGATGGATATAAATTTATGCTAAAGTTCACCCAAAAAGAGAATTACAACAATTTCCGAACACCTGTTACTCCAGTTAAACCATACACTCTGGCCTTCATCGATATCAGTTATCACATTTCGCGGTAAGTATGACATCATTCAATTAAATATATTACAGTTAAATACTGTTTGTTGCGAAGAGCTAATATATATGCAAGTATGTATTAGGTTTTGCGAACCTTGTAACAAATTAGTTCAGTTGTGACCAGAAGGATAAACCAAAGGCAGTAATCTCATGCTCATTCGTTTCGTGCTTACTGGCGACTCATCAGTAGGAGCCGGTATTACGCCCTTTAACCACCATATATATTTGGTAGAAGAATGTGGAATAATAGGACGGTACAATCTCCTAGACGAATGTGTAAACCTCCAATAGTGAAGCTAACATAATGTAAAGTCAACGACAATACGACTTCAATGCTAACTCACACTATATAATATATGTACCGAGTCTGTAAAGGACACTAACACTATGGCCATTGTGTTAGTAACTGATACCTTTTTTGAAATCGATGAGTACCGGATACCAACACTATGGTTTCCGAGTCGGTACATGATACCAACCTGATGGATATAAATTTATGCTAAAGTTCACCCAAATTGAGAATTACAACAATTTCCGAACACCTGTTACCCCAGTTAAACCATACACTCTGGCCTTCATCGATATCAGTTATCACATTTCGCGGTAAGCATGACATCATTCAATTCAATATATAACAGTTAGATACTGTTTGTTCCGAAGAACTAATATATATGCAAGTATGTATTAGGTGTTGCGAACCTTGTAACAAATTAGTTTAGTTGTGACCAGAAGGATAAACCAAAGGCAGCATAAACAGAAAGTATAATCTCATGCACATTCGTTTCGTGCTTACTGGCGACTCATCAGGTGTTCGGAAATTGTTGTAATTCTCAATTTGGGTGAACTTTAGCATAAATTTATATCCATCAGGTTGGTAGTAGTAGTAGTAGTAGTACCAGTTTTAGAACTTATCCTACTATTAGTAGTATCAGTGGGGATCGTGACCGTGCTGGTTAATTTTACCTGGCGTATCAACTGAATTCCCAAATGCGCGAGTGGCCATAAAACGTCTCTAATTCAAGTTTGCGGTAATGAGACTAGCTCTAATTTAATTCTATTTCGTCGTTCGCATAACACAGCTTCACTGAAGCCAGTCACACGTACTGCAGCTCCGCGACTTTCTATGTTCATCATCGGAGCACGACAGCTAAATGAATAATTTAAATCAAACTAAAATGCGTATACAAAGTATGGCAGATCAGAGATGTAACTATCATCTGTAGTAGTCTCGCATACATTGTATTTAACTAGAAATTTGTGCTGTCTAATCGCTATGTGGTCATGAATAAAACATTTTTTGTTAGATACAAATGGATTTTTGTTTATCCCAAGTACGTGAACTTGATTTTGGATTGTTATCACCACCTGCACCATCAAATTTTTTTGTAATGAACATAACATTAATAAAAGAAAAATAATAAAATTGTCAAATAAAGTGTTAATAATAATTTAGGCAAAAAAAATATTAAAGGAGACAGGTTTATGAGGATTTAGTTTTTATGAGAATACTTATCTAGATAACAAACAGAAGTGAGGTAAACTAGACTTCTGCACAACACCATTATACCCAGGTCAGCTTTAAGGCAAGACAGCTTCCTTGCGGTTTTCACTATATCACGTCATAAACACAACACAACTTTGCTGGTAATTCTGCCCAACTAAGAAAATAAAGTTACGAAGATGATTCTACTAGACATCTGCAACAAGATCGCCACTGAGCTCGACTCGATGCTGTATCGCGCAGGGTTTCCAACCAAGAACTATGATGCGCACGTGGACCCTATCCTGGCAGACGACTGGGTCCCATACTACCCAATTTAGATGTAGTTGATTTTAGTTGTTTCTACCAATTTGGCGCTGGGTGGGAGAATACTGCTCTATTGGGCAATCGAATTGATAACATACGCAAAACGTAACCGAGCCAACGCGGTTGATGGAGCCTTACTTGTTTCTCTAATGAGAAGCAATTGTTGGCCGATCCACAAATACGTCTGGGGACGTCAGCGTACGTTATTCTTTGTTAGTAACCTGTAAGCGTCTAAAATCACCGATTCTAAGGGGCCAAGTCTCACTAGAGTTTAATAAAACTGCACGTACATATTAAATTACGGCTATTGCAAATCCTATACTGGAATGGTACTTCCAGTAATACTATTAGTCTTCAATACCCCTCTGGAATTCTGCGTGACTACTTAAGGACTAAATCGTTTTACTGTAGATGAATTGCTTTATTCATAATATGTACTGCCTAGGTTTTACCAGGAAAATTATTTGAATTATATATTATATTCCACGACACTGTTTTATATTCGTGTTTGACACCAACGCCTTGCTTTTTGAAATCAAGCAACAACTTCAGAGGCGCATTCTACTGAATCGCATAAATCGTTCAGTTCTGCGGCTTGATGGTTTCGCAGAGCTAAGTAAACTAGATGATTTTGCAGTTTCAGTCTCACCTAAGTGTACATTCAACGTAAACACCAAGATTCAAAGCCAAGACTTACCAGAATTTGACACAAAGCTGTTTCCAGCCGGTAAGTTTAACTGGCATGGCCTGTCAGTAAAAACTATATATATATATATATATATATATATATATATATATATATATATATATATATATATATATATATATATATATATATATATATATATATATGCTAGTGTATTCTTCCTTCCTTTTTTGGGTTCAATTATCTAGGGCATACGTGTGGTCACGCTGGTGTGTTTTGTAGCTATGAGCCACTGGATGTGACAAACGAATAATTGTATATAAACCGGTGAATTGTTTGTGCTTGCGTGTACATATGAAGGTGTTTGCTAGCCTCAGCGTGTGCGTTCCCTGCTTTTTGTTTGTTGTTGCCTAATACGTGTATTGCACCCAACTTAATCTCACTTTAATCAAGGTTGCGATCTTGGTATGAACATCTGATTCATTATATAAATACAATTGTCAGTGTTAACTAAGTATTGTATAGTGTAGAAAAGGCAGTTCATCCAGTAGACCGGTTTCGTCCTTATTTGGGAACTCATCACGTACTGTCCAGAATTTGCCGCGGACAGTGCTCGAACCTGGGCACGCCTGCTACGGAATCTGGTGCTCTAACCACTGATCCACCATGTCGCACAATAATTAGTAAATAACTGTAAATTTTGTTGTGTGCGGCAGTGTGGTTCAGTGGTTAGGGCACTAGATTCCGTAGCAGGCGTTCCCAGGTTTCGAGCTCTGTCCGCAGCAAGTTCTGGACAGTACGTGATGAGTTCCAATGAAGACGAACCGGTCTACTGGATGAATTGCCTTTTCTACACTATACAATTTTTAGTTTATATGGGAAAATGTATGTACTTAATGGGTCAGGGGTTCATATCACGATCGCAACTTTGATTAAAGTAATTAATATCACCGTCCGCGCAACCAATATTCGTTTAATTAATCGCATTTGCTTTCCAAAATTGACGTATGACAGGAGTTTCAGAAGCACAGCATCGCTTTCTGTTTGAGCTTGGATGGTTTGCATAGAAACCTACTATGTAGCATCTTTACTTACTTTACTTTACTGCGGCTGACTCCTTTTGGAGGATAAGCCGGCTCCATTGATATCCCGGATTATACCTCTTCATGCCGGGCGGTTGGCAGCCATTTCGGAACATAAAGAGGGCCAATGACGCTCCCAGTGACGTGGACCATAAACATTGCGTAAACCAAGGAGTTCCACGTCCGATTTGATTGTTGCAAGCCATGTCTTCAGTTGCCCACCTCGGCGGCGGCGCCAGTTTGCACATTGACCTGGGTTCATCACCTGCTGTACCAGTTCGTCTTCGGGTTTGCGTAGTACGTGCCCGAACCATTGAAGTCGACGATGTTGGATCCAGACGGATAGTTGCATGATGTCACCGCATTGGTGACGAACAGATGCGTTCGACTTCTGGTCCATCCATTTTGTCTTTGTGATGTACCTGAGGCACCAATGGTCGAATACTTCAAGCTTTTTGGCGTCCTCAGAACGTAATGGCCAAGTCTCACAGCCATACAGTAGCACAGGGCGAACAGTAGCCTGGTAGACTCGGATTTTCGTTTTGAGGCTGATTTCACTTCTTCTCCAAAGTGAGTTCTTCAATTGTAAGAAAGCAAGTCTGGCACGGTCGATGCGTGTTCGGACTTCATTCTTTGCTTGACCAGTTGGAAGTATTTTTGAGCCAAGGTACGTAAAATCGTCGACTGTTTCGATTGGGCTGTCGTACACCGTGAGCTTCTCATCAGATGAAGATACACCGATGGCGAAGGCTTTCGTTTTGTCGGCATTGATTTCCAGACCAACGGCTGATGAAAACTGGGCCACTTGATCCAAAACGGTTTGCATGCTCCCAAAGCTGTCAGCAAGGAGAACAACATCGTCTGCGTAATCAACATCCGTCAGCCATAGGTTATTTGATACTTGAACGCCTCGGAACCCAGTTAGCGCGTTGCTCAGAATCCAGTCAACCGCATAATTGAACAATATGGGTGACAAGGGACATCCTTGTCGAACCCCTGTGTGCAGACTGAATTCATCCGATTCTTCTCCGTAAACACGTACTCTGGCTTTGGTGGCTGCATAGTAGGCCTTGATCAGATTGACGAGTTTTATGGGCATTCCGTCGAGCAGCATGATGTTCCATAGGGAGTCGCGATCAACAGAGTCAAAAGCAGCTCGGAAATCAATGAAACAAGCGACGTTTGGCTGTTGAAATTCGTTGCGATGTTCCAAAACTCGCCGTAAAGTAAAGATCTGTTCAACACAGCCTTTGCCTGGGCGGAATCCACCCTGATTTGGACGGGTACGGGCATGCCGCTCATTACAGAAGTGGTTCAATAGAATCGACGCAAACAGCTTGGATGCGGTGTTGAGAAGACTGATACCACGGTAGTGTTCGCACCTTGATCTATCACCCTTTTTGGGAAACGGTAGCAGGATTGACATTCCGAAGTCTGACGGGCATGCTTCTTGTTCCCAGATAGAAGAGAACAGTCGATGAATTGATGGCAGTAGTGTGCCTATACAGGCCTTGTAGATCTCTGCAGGAATTCCATCTTCACCGGGGGATTTCTTGTTCTTCATGCGCTGGATGGTCGTAGCGATCTCAACCTCAGTTGGGGAAGAGCAGTCTACGTCGTAGCTGGGTGTAGATGTTGTAGGTGGTTGCGGTGGGGAGCGGCCACTGTATGGTCCGTTCAATAACTGCGAAAAATGTTCAACCCATCTTGCGATTTTGCCATTGAAATCAGAAATCAAGTCTCCTGTTGCGCTGCGTAGAATTGTCTCTGCATTGCGCTTACCGGATGCTTTACGTATAAGACGGAAGAGACCCCCGAAATCACCGACGTTTGCAGCCGATTCCATGGCGGAAGCCATTTCATCCCAGTACTGCTTACGGTCAGCCCGAGCAGACCTCGTGGTTTCACGTCTCAGGTGGCGATAATTAGGCGCGTTATTCATCCGGGCATCTCTTGCTTTTTGTGACGCCCGTAACGTGCGTTCAGATATCCAGTCTTTATGGTGACTTTTCATGGTTCCGAGCTTTTCAAGCGCAGCTTGCTGAGTAGAGAGTTTCAAGTTATTCCATTGATGCTCCACATTGATTTTATCTACGGCATGTGTACCACCGTCAGCGGAAGTCAACTTTGCAGTGATTGAGGCAAATAGCGCTGTACAACGGGATGGGTCCGTTAGGGTAGCAACGTTCAGGCGTCTCGTAGGTTGATGGCGCCGTCGGGACTTGAGATGAAGCCTCAATTTGGCACGTACTAGAGTGTGGTCGGACCCTCCTCGATTGCCAGTTTCAGCTCCTCGGTTTGACCTGCAATTTTCGACAGAAGACATCCAACGCGACCGTACCAGAATGTAGTCGATCTGATTGGCTGTGTGACCATCGTTTGAATACCAGGTGAGCAAATGCTTCCGAGGGTGTTGGAAACGCGTATTGGTAACGCACATATGGTTGACATCTGCAAAGCTGATAAGTCGTGCTCCGTTCTCGCAGCGTTCACCTAGACCAAACTTTCCCAGTATGTGTCTGGTGGATGAGTCAGAAGGTCCTGTTCGTGCGTTCCAGTCACCAGCGACAAACAGTATGTCGCCTCTGGAAATTCCGTTGATAGTCTCTTGCAGTTGGTCGTAGAACTCATCTTTCACATCTGAATCAGCTGCGAGGGTTGGTGCGTAGACGGCTACCACTGTGATGTTGAAATGGTTTCCCTCTCAGTCGGACCGTTGCGATCCTCGGTGATACAGGATTCCAAGCCAGCATGGCTCTCTGCGCCGTAGGACCAAGTAGAATGGCTACACCGTGTTGTCCGGACCCGTCAACTGGTCCGCTGTGATGCATCAAGTATGTTGATTCTGCAGACGGTACTTTTATCTTCGTTGATCCCGTGCCGGGCAGTCGGACTTCAGACAGGCATGCAACTTCAATCTGGTAGTCATATAGAGATTTGGCCGTGATTGCTTGGTTGCCGATATCAAGCAGCGTTCGAACATTCCAACACCCGAAATAAATAGGTGTTTTCGCGCTGATAAAACCAGATAGCTTTTCACTTGACACCCTAGCCTCTGGGGAAGCACAGAGCGCGTCGCTTGCCGGGGACGCCGTAGCATGAACGAAATTCATAGATTGTGACATCTCATGGAGTTTCTTGGGAATTTGGTACAAGTGGTGTCCCCTCACCACTCGGCTTTTTGATCGAGGACGCACCTCTAGCCTTTGCACATCCAAGCGCAGTCTGCAAGGCAGCAGTAAGTTGCATGGTTGCCGGTGGCTGTTGAGAGCTCATTCGCCATTCGGAAGTACGGGGTACTGTCCAGGAGTCCATGTAATCCTGTAGCTGTTGAACCCTTTTGTGGCGGGGAACACACGCCGAGTCATGGTGCCGTCGTCGGGCTCATGTGGTATTTATAGGACATCCGATTGCCGGTCGGAAATCCACCACGGGACAATTGATAGCACTCTTAGGTCGGTCGAATCTTGAATGTTGTACATTGTACATTTCCAGGTGCACCGATTTTTGACCTTGATTGATGGGTTCTCACTTGTCTCTTCATTTTGAAGCCCTCCATCAGCTGTTTGTCTGAAAATGATGTTGGAACAAGATTCTCCACTTTCGATTTGATACAGTTATAGAGATTGAGCAACCGGCGCAAACTATCAATGCCAAGGCAGTATCACCTTAATAATGACATTCACTATACACTTGCTGAAATCGTTAATATTGTTACCTGCTGTGCGAATTCGTGATTATCACCAAATCGTGATAAAGCGATAGTCTTGCATTATGCGGTGAATTGATTGTTACTAGAATTAGGTATCCGACAAATTCCTGATTCACCGAACTAAAAGTTGTTATGACATTTTTCAAATGGGCAATTTTCCAATGCCTACGATTAGGTGAGTCGCGGATATGGTCCTGAATGCAGCCTACGTTGACAGCTGCTTTTTGGACACCTCGTCCACTTCAACTTTCTCGAGTAGGAAGATGAACTAGAAGTGCGAATACGATAAAGTCTTACGTGGAAGTTGACGGAATAGAAAAATTAAGGAGTATCGGCCACCTCGGGCATGACGTGTAATGATTAGGTGGAAATGGCGTCAAACGTGGCAACGATTGACTCAAATGTTATTTTCTAAAAAAAGTGGTTCTGTTGCTCAGCACTTGCATCGTGACTTTCTTCGCCGCAATTGACTATTGCGGGACAATTGCTAACACTTGTTGGTCGCCGATAGCTTGATTCCATTACATTTCCAGACGCACCAAGTGTCGGCTACCATGATTGATGGATTCGCACTGGTTCCGGCCTTCTTAAGCATTCTCCATGTGTACTGTCCATCGAAAATGCTGTAGTACCGAGTTTTGCCGAATTATATTTGGTGTTTCGCAACACCCTTTCTAGCTCCATCCTCAGAACGTGGACACAATACTGAGAGAGGAAACAACTTCTGACAAATGTGGCATCCTCATTCGAGACAGACCTATCTATATTTATTTTACTTACTATTTTTTTGTATTACCAAATATCCGGCCTTCAATAACTATTCACCTATACTACACAAACACACACACACACCTATACATATATCTATCTATATGTATACATGTAAAACGATACGTATGCATAATCACCTTGAGCATATGGTACATCAGTAAAATACACATTTCGTTTTATTTTTTAAACCCACATCTACATATATGTGCACATAAATATTATTATACATATCTAAATAAAGCATACAAGCAAAAGATGGGGTCCATACTAATTCAAATGCTTGCGATTTACCCTGAATATATAGTATTACAACCAAATACAGATTTATTTAAAACAACATCTTAAATAAATATATAAAAGTCAATCATATGCACATATTTAATGAATACTTTTCGATTGGCAGGAAGCGTGGATTGGAGGAATCAAATTTAACAATAAATCCAAATAAGAGTCTGCAACTATGAATTTGTGATCTAATTTTGCTTTCCATATATATGCAATGCGGTTTGATCCTCGCTAACTGCTTTGCCGTCGTACTCTGATGGTGATCATGGAAGGTCGAAACGCGACTGGCGGTAGTTTTGCTGTTGTTCGACGACCGGTTAAATAAAATGGGATTGTGTACTTTAAGCTCGCAAACTTGATTCAAAGGATTGTCATCAACACCTGCGCAATCAATTATTGTTTAATTGTTTAATTATATATATATATATATATATATATATATATATATATATATATATATATACATATAGGCGAAAGCTGCAAACAGTTGAATGTTCGTGACTGCACAGAAATTGTGCAGCCAACTTTTCCAGTCAAGTTCAATGTATGCGAGACTGCTAGAGGTGAGAGCCGCATATAATTTTGCTTTCCATTAATATGAAATGTGGTTCGATCCTCGCTAGCCAGTTTGCCGTTGTACTCTGATGATGATCATGGAAGGTCGAAACGCATCAGTGCGTTGCGACTGGCGGTAGTTTTGCTATGTTGTTCGACGACTGGTTAAATACAGTGGGATTGTTGTTTTCTTCAAGCTCGCAAATCTGTGTTACCTCCACCCGCGCAATCACTTATTGTCTAATCCGACCAAGAGTCCGCAACTATGAATTTGAGATAATGAACGGATAGATATTTACTTACTTATATAAGATGTTGGTATAAATAAATGCTGATTTGTCTGATATACAATGTTCATTGTGAATCATGTGCACTGGAAGAACTCATGTAGTTTCCTATATGATTATCTGGTTATGCATATTATATATGGTACATACACCTACATGTGATGGATATTATTTATCTGTATTAATTTTAAATATAAATAATTATATATTCGTTTATTATACTCTATATTCAGGGTAAATTGTATGAACTTAAAGCAGAATGAATCAACTCTGGCGCTTACATTCTTTATGTAGATGTGCACGTATATATAGACGGATATACAAATAATTATATAAGATATTAGTTTTTTAATATTAAAAATAAAGTAAAATAAAATGTATTTTAAAGATAAACTGTTTGCTCACTGAGTAGATCAGTATACACTTTAAGTTGAAGGAACCAACTTTGTTAAGCAAATATATATATATATATATATATATATATATATATATATAGATATATCTATATGAGTATCTATATGGTATATACATATATATATATATATATATATATATATATATATATCTGAATATAGAAATTATTTTGTTACAAATTATTATATATCGAAAATGAATGAAGCAGTGACTCATTATTAAAGGATCATTGGTTGCGCGGGCAGTCATAACAATTATTTACGTCAAGGTTACGACCTTGATATAAACAGCAATCTAATTACATATTATTATTATTACATATATTCGTTAGTATAAACTAAGCATTGTATAATGTAGAAAAGGCAATTCATCCAATAGACCGGTTTCGTCCTTTTTGAGAGCTTCTTACGAACTGTCCAGAATATGCCGCGCACTAGGTTAAACATTGGCCAGAATTATCTAAATGCATCTCGTTCTCTTTAGCTGACACAAAAACCGTAGTGTTAGTCCAAAACGCTCTGTGAGATGGTATTTGTTCATACAGGATCATGGAATTCTAATCTTCTGATTTTCTCGTCGTTAAGGTAACCAACATTCTGATTTAATTTTTTTGTTCGTTCTTTTTTTAACTTTAATTGATTCTCTGAATGTTCTTCAATCATTGCTTCTTGTAGGCCTACTCAAATCGTAATAATTTTCGAATTGAGCTATATGTGTAGTTTCTTTAGCGTAAAATTCAATGGACTTCAAACCGTTGATCGCTTATTTTGTTTTAAATTCGAATTAAGAATCTGGTAATAACGACAAACAACCAGCTGACATTCAAATAGCGGACATGCAGTCTACACGAGCTGACTTTCGATGTCAATTGGATTCACTTGATGAAGCCGAGGAAAATAATTTTGTTGATTTTAAAGAGAACGCGCAAGATGCGGCAGATTTGGTTTCCAATAAATTCCAGTGCTCTGATGGTGAGCAAGACGAAACGGAGTCCAGTGATATGGAAAATGTGAAACGGGAAGCCATGCGAGTAAGCTTTCAGTGTTGTTCGTTTTTGCAATTAACTAAGTGTACTTAATAGGTAAACTTGATTACTAATAATTATATGCTAGGCTACGAAATATAACTTTGAAGAAGAAACTTTTATTTGCTTAATATTTTCTTTTGAAAATTATATGACAATAAATATTTTTTCATGATAGACTGCAAGACAACAAAATCATGTTTAACTAGCTTCAAGTTCACTTTTCAATAGAGATCATGAGTATTGTTGTGCATGTCATTTGTTTGCTAAAATGCGATATTCGTTGTTTTAGAAATACTATTAATATTTGATATTTGTTTAAAACGTATTACCTGTTAAATGAGACTGCTAGCGAGGTGCATTTACACACTGGCCATCATCATCATGCTCAGCCATACAAAAGCCAAGGGTGACTAACGTTTCATAACCATAAGAAGTGAAAAGAATATATATATATATATATATATATATATATATATATATATTCATTGTACCCTTTTTATGTGCAAAAACAAAAAGAAATTTTATCAGATATAAGAAAATTTTCTTTCGCATGGTCTTCTCAAATATCTACTCATGAACATATCTTTATATATAAATTGGAAAGCAAAACAAGATAGAAATACGTGAACAAAGCGAGTGTGAAAAATAGAAACCAATCAAATTGCGTGCGTCACATCCAGTTCAAGCTCAATGCTTGTACGTGCTTCTTCTGCTTACATAAATCCGGCTGCAATTTGTTTATCCATAAGGCTTCGTATGTGGCTAGCTCCCTTTTGTTTCTGCATTTAGTAATTACTTTGAATGCTACGTCTGGAGAACATACGTGCATTGTTTCGATGATTTGTTGCGCAATAGCAGACGTGTATTCACCATTTGATTTAAAACAGGCGTTCAAGTTGCAATGTTCTCTCATTCGAGTAATTAACCGTCTGGTCGATCGGCCTACGTAAGTTGATCGACAACTTGCGCATGTATATTGGTAAATAATATTTGATATCGACATTAACGGCTGTTTCTCTTTGATTGCTTGTAAAGGCAAATGTGTTACCATAAATAACACTCGTAGTTGATCAGGCTTCACTCTTGAAATCGTCTAAATGTGCAGAGCAGCATGCGTTGACACAGCAGCATCTAAATGCACTTAGAAATATCAGCAGAAATGCAGACATCAAAATACTACGCGCTGATAAAGGAAAGAGCGCAGTTATAATGGACAAATCTGAATACGTACAAAAGATGGAAAACGTGTTAAATGACAATACAAAATTCACACGTCTAGACGATAAATCAGATGAAATAGACAAGGTGGAGCGCAAAGTAATTAATGAAATTAAGATTTTGACAGATGCCGATTATATTGATGAGGCCACCACACAGAGACTCAAGCCTGTTGGATCATCTTCATCAACAATGTACCGATTACCAAAACCACGAAAAAGGTTG
>JAQBSW010000172.1:222500-261476 GCA_029291075.1 Eudiplozoon nipponicum | reverse complement strand
AAAACAAGATAGAAATATATGAACATAGAAAGAGTGTGAAAAACGGAAACCAATCAATTGCGTGCGTCACATCCAGTTCAAGCTTAATGCCTGTACATGCTTCTACTGCTTGCATATATCACGCTGCAAATTGTTTATCCATAAGGCTTCGTATTTGGCTAGCTCCCTTCTGTAATTGCATTTAGTAATTATTTTGAATGCTACGTCTGGAGAACATACGTGCGATTTTTCGATAATGTGCTGCGCAATAGCAATGGTGAATACACGTCTGCCATTGCGCAACACATCATCGAAACATTGCACGTATGTTCTCCATGCGTAGCATTCAATATAATTACTAAATGCAATAACAAAAGGGAGCTAGCCACATAAGAAGCCTTCTGGATAAACAAATTTCAGCCGGATTTATGCAAGCAGAAGAAACATGTACAGGCATTGAGCTTGAACTGGATGTGACGTACGCAATTGTTTGGTTTCCGTTTTTTACACTCTCTCTATGCTCACATATTCCTATCTTGTTTTGCTTTCCAATTTATATATATATATTTAGTGTGTGTAAGGTAATTGTTTCGATGCAAAATAAACAGTTTTAAAGCGGAGTGATTTTATACAGTTGTTAAACAGAAAATATCTTCTACAAAGTTTTGTCTATCTTCAATGAAACCTCGCAGAATATTGTCTACTTAAAGCACCATACATTGTTATGTATGCTAAAAATTCCACTTATCGTTTATTGAATTTAGGCTTCTGTTTAGAGTAGAGTAACGTGTTTGCTCTATGACGTGTTGTACGGATATAAACATAAATTTACTTCAACGCTACCTCACTTGGTGAAATTATCCGACTGTTCTCCTTAGCGATACCAAAACTGCAAATTATTACTTTGTCAAGATTAAAATTAGTGTTCTACAACAACTTTAACTTGTTTTTACTTATGCCTTGAAGGACTTCTCTATTCAACGTTTGGAAAAGAGAGTGCTACGTATGGAAGGCGTCCAGTCTATGGAGGAGAAGGCAGCACTAGAAGCAAGGGTGGCCGCCCTAACCAAGGAACTGGACTCGCTAACTTCCACATCAAACGTTATTGATGCTCAAATGAAAGAGGTTCAGGTAAGACAAAGAAGCCTTGAATAATCTGCGTTTGAAAAAAAAACACTTTTATGTTTCTTAAAACATTTGATAACCCCTCATTAAATGCAATCGACATTTTATGCTCACTAATATACTCTTTTAATTACATAAATATTTGCTTAGAAATCATCAGAACTACCTGTAGTGAATACTAAAATTATTCTGTCTTTTGCCTTATCAATAAATTATTCTAATACATACACCAATTTAAAGACGCCTATTATGAGCATAAGTATGAAATTCATAGGGTTTGTTTGTCCTATTTTGCAGAAAATTTGTAAGAGCACTTCGTATCTAGCGCCTTTTTATATAGCATGCACCATAACTTTAAAAGTATATGTTAATGTAAAAATTTAGTACAAGGATTAACACGCTTCTGTTCTAAATTTTTGCCCATTTTTAAGAGGTATTTTGTTAAGAGAAAATTCATTCTCCGTCAAATGCAGCTAAGTTTAGACTAGAAATTCAAAGCCAGCGACAAAAAATTGTTCTGCAATACTGTTATTCAAATTTCACAGATGATTTTTACTGATATCGAGTAACAAACAGTTGGCAATGGAAATCTTTAAAAATCAAATTTCTTTATGGTAGATAGGAGACGTATGCTAACATTTTCATTGTGTAGGTGATGCAATTTATCTCACGTAAAAATTGTTCATACTGACTATTTAAATGAAAGATAATACATAAATCGAAATAAAACAAAAGAGAAACGGTGTTGTAGGCTCTGTTTGTATCTTGCACACTCTTTTTAAAACATTTGATAAAACTTCATTAAATGCAATCGACTATTTATAGTCACTAATATACTCTTTTAATTCCAAAAATATTTGTTCAGAAATCTTCAGAAATGCCTGTAATGAATAATAAAATTATTCTGTCTTTTGCATTACCATTGAATTAGTTTAATACATGAACCAACTAAAATGACCTAATAGGAGCATATGTATGAATTTTAGTTCTCCGCCACAAACAGTATCTAACTGTTATATATTTAAATGAATGATGTCATTATTACCACGAAATGTGCTACATGATATCGATCAAGGCTTGAATGTATGGATTTACTGGAGTACCAGGTGTTCAGAAATAGTTATAATTCTCAATTTTGATGAACTATAGTATACTTTGAAATCCATCATGTGGGTGCCATGTACCAAGTCGGCAAAAATAGTGATAGTACCATGTACCTTTTCGGTACTATAATGTTATTGTCGGGTACTGACACAGTAGCCATAGCGTTGGTATCCTTAACAGTATCGTTGTATATATATATTATATAGAGTAAGCTAACATTGAAATCGAATTGTCGAAGACTTAGTATGATGTTAGTTTCACTACTGCAGCTTTTCACATTCGTATATTAGATTGTACCTTTCTATTTTCCCACATTCCTCACCCAAATATATGGTGGGTAAAGGGCGTAATAGCGGCTCCTACTGATGTGTCGCCAGTAAGCTTAAAACAAATGTGCACGACATTATACTACCTGTTTGTGTTGTCTTTGGTTTATCGTTCTGGTCATATCTGAACTAATATTTTACTGGGTATGCTATTAATAGAAAATTCAGCACTTTAGCTCCGTACTATAAAATAATTTTAATGTAAATTTCAAACATGTGAATTAATTGGGCCTCAATACAATAGGCAGCACATAAACATTTAAGTTAGTATTACTTATATAATGAAGGTTGTGATCCTGATATAAACACCTGACCCTTTATGTACATAAATTTGTCAGTATAAACTAAGCATTGTGTGTACACAAAAAGCGGGTGTTTATATCAAAATTGTAACCTTGACTTTTGTAATTGTTATCACCACCCTCACAACAAATGTTCATTTAATTTGAGTCAGTTTTTTTCCAAATGGAAGAAGATCAATTAAACATTAGTTAGCATGGTTTTAGAAAAGTCACACTTTAATAATAGTGTGTTATTAAATTTCTTTTTATAACAGCTTTAGACCGTTTTTTTTGTAAAGATGAAGCCTCCGTAAATGTCAAGATATCCTGTAAAATACTTTAAAATGTAGTCAAAAATTTAGAACAGTTGAGCATATTTCTTATTATAAGTTTTCATACGATATAAACATGGGCCTTATTTATCATACGTAATATTATTTAACTCAATTGCTCAAACTTAATTAAATTAGTGTTACGAGAATTCGCGAGTTAAATGGTAAGTTTGTTGACTAGGCTTTATATATCCACCTATAGTGGCGTGAAACTGTAGCAACTGACATTTAGTGCATGGACCGTGCATCTAAGCTTATGAAGGGTGGGCGTCTTATACTAGTTATTATAAATGATGTTCAATATAGTTACACCCACGTTAGACGCAGTTTCGTTGAGTTTTGATTATGACCAAGGAAGTTTAAATTACGTAATTATGTGTAACTGACATTAGTTTCGCTATGTTGAGTGACTGATAAAAATAGACTTTGCCTTCATCTTGTTTACGCAAATTTTCCCAACGTAGAGCTTTTTTTAGCCATTATCATATGTTAAAAACCAAATTATACTTGCATAATCAAGGCGGGATAATTAATAATTATTCTATATAAGACGACACCCTGTCCATTGAAAACAATTTAAAGGATATAACAACGATTCGACGTATTACAATTACAACATATTAGATAATATGTTGAATACAATTTACGTAACGCTCTATCTATCTGATTTTCTTGAAATGCCAAAGTTATGGTAAGTTAACACAAAAGTTTTGGCTGACGCTTACACTTCATCATCAAGACCGGTTTCATTGTAATGCGGAAGAGTGCACACATTTGACAAAATTTTGTGCAATGTCTCATTAGAGTAAACAAAAACACCCGTCTACACACCCATTCACACCTATATATATATATATATATATATATATATATATATATATAAATATATATATATGTATATATATATATATATATATATATATATATATATTAATTAATTTATTTATTTATTTATATAATTTTTTCGTTGACCTCTATTATTGATTAATCGCTGAGTTATTCAAATAGGTAAAATGTGTAGATTAAATGTACCAGCTGCTTTCGAAATAGACTACATACGAGTTTGGTACGTTCCAATATTTTTTACAAAACACCTGCTGCGGTACCAATTGCTTTCATTACTGGTACTTTTTTAATTTAAAAATTCTATCCAACTGATTATCCGGATATCACTACCTAACGAAAGAGTTTTGTACTGTCTAACTGGCTATTTCTACTAATTACCTTAAACAACAGCTATTTTTAACTAATTATTATAATTTGTTCCACGATTTAGGATGATGTTCGCCGGTGTCAGCGAGCAATTGTTGCAGTGCAAGCTGAACGTGACAATCTCGATGTGAGAATGCAGGCAATGGATTTAGAGGTCGACACCGCGCTTCGAGAGCGTCGACATCGACAAGAGGAAACGCGCCAAACACTCGTCGAGCAGAACATGAGACGTCTGCAAATTAAGCGGCTACAAAAGTTGTTGAACAGACGCTCTGAGGATGTAAGTGCTAATTGAAGATTTGGCGATGCAAAAGGGTATTGTGCAAAACTGTTCGATTTCTTAGCAACAGCCACGAAGTGACATAGTCGGGTTTAATCGGGTATAAATTGTCGAATATCTGTAAAGTTAGATGCGTCTCTCTATTCAAGGAAAACTCAAAGTGAAACAGGAATAGAGAAGGTATGACTGATTTGTTCGCAAAGCACTATTTTAGCATTCAAACAAGTTCTATTCGATATTTCTTGCATTACCGATGTTTTTGTACTTATTCGCTCTCTTTTGATTAACATCACTTGCAAAAATCACAAAGTAGTTGAATTACCGAAATGATTGAGCACACTGTGGAGAATTTGTCAAACTACTGAGAGTCAGCTATATATGGTCTACCCTCAAATATGCAAACTCAGGCTCGAAAACAAAATTGGTAGCCAAGATTTTTTTTTACTGTTAGTATGAATAATTAATCAGCAGACTTAATTGGACTAATATATATGCTCAATACTTCGATTCCAGTCACGGTTGCAATGCGTATGGAAGATGTGCTAGGAAGTGACCCACGTCGAAGAACGTCGAATTATTGATATTTATCTTATCTTCAGACAATTTAATACACTAATCTTCATATTTATACGGGGTTTAATAATTTTATTTGTTAACTGATTCACCAATATCGAGGACTCGTTACTAAAACTTTATACTCATTTCCGTTTATTCAACTGCATAACTGTATCTTTACTAGACCACCATTTGAGCTCCTAAAGCTGGAAAATTGCACCATTTGCTCTTCAAGTAATCGCTGTAAATTTTGTTTCAGTTAGAATGCTTGATGTAATGTATCATTTGAATCTGCAAACCGATTTATGCGAAGAAGTATGAACAAGTTTTTAATAAAAAATATAAACAATAAATTAAAACCAAGAAATTTATAATTTTATCACAAAGTACATAAAGTATTAACCATTTCATCCATAACCTAATTATTTTAAGAAACGCTCAAAAATATCGTTTCCAATAACTTTTTATTATGATGTATTTCCTTTTGAAAACAGTATACAATGGAATTGAAATCTGCAAATCCATTCCATTTTTCACCGATGAAATTATTTTCATTATATTAGATTAAACTATTTGTCTATAAATTTAACATATTCTTCTATTAAATATTTATTCTTTAATTCTCTTCATATGTTTTATCTTTGATATTTGATCTATTAGAATTTTAATAAATTAATCCAATTATTTTAAATACCATCACTATGTTCAATAATAAAAATCAATTTAAGCACACATATATATAAATTATTTCTTTATTATTTGTATCCACATAAATCTAAAAATGAACATAATATTTTGTGATGTAGAATTTGTTGTGTTGCTAAAAATAGGAGCTTGTATTTGGAACACGATGACCGGCATGTCGATCTAATTATCAATTAATAAATATCAAAATTAATTCTGGGGTAGTGTGTGATAACTCATTCATCGGACAAACAAGTGTCTATTAACAATAGATATTCAACATCCTGCTAAAAAATCTTTCACAAACAAACATTAATTTACTTTGAAAAGAAAAACAAATCGAAACTTGAAACGGTGCGAGTTTGAAACAGAGGCACGTATAAAATCTTATGTGACCACCGTCAATTTTGGCAAAAAGTCTGGACATACATTTTCTGCTTACGTCTATCTGGATGAAGTTTTGATAAACTTCAGCGCTTCATAAATTCCAATTTTCTGTTATTGCATTTTGGTAAATAACCTAAGACAGATATCTACCGAATATACGAGCAAGATTTAAATAATATTTTGCGCAATTGTGTATGAGTATCCACCATTCGAAATTACATAGATGTTTAATTTACCTGGTCGTTATTTATGATTATTAAATTTCTTGTTGATCTGCTTACGTAAGGTGATCGAAAACGCGCACATGATTAATGGTAAATACTAATGGTTGATTTTGCCTTAACCACTAATAAAGGAAAATTTCCTATCTAGCATCGCATGAACACATGAGTTGCATTTACTAGGCGTGTTATTGCCGTCACCAGTTATTTTTTAGGTCATTAAAAAGCTCCCTCTTAAATGTAATGTTCAGGTGGGTTTACTCCTTTTCTCGTCGAATACTATCCTATTTCTTTTAAATTTACCATTCTACAATTGGTTCAAATTAATGCCCAGAACAACCATTTAAAATTAGAACAAACCAAATTTGCAGTACTTGAAAGGTTCCTGCGAACGATTGCTAAATTTATATAAATGCAACAAAACTGCTGCAAATTGTATACCGTGTTGAACAAAGTCATGAGGGATTTTTTAGGATAAAAGAAATATTTCCTTCTTATATAATTATCAAGTATTAACAAATTCGTACATTTTTATAAAAAATAAAGAAAACATAAATTCTAATTTAGAGAGTTTATGAGATTGATAACCTACAATGAAATGCGTGTATCCCTTCCAGTTTAAACTCAATACATGTACGTGATTCGCTTTTTTCGTATTTATACAAAAGATGTTACCATTTGATCGACTGTTAAGGATTTTTGTATTCACTTTTGGTCCTAAATTCGTCTGCTTCATTTCATAACTCCTCTATACAATTGATTCAATTAATGGCTTTGAAAATAAATTATAAATGTGATAATTCTTTCGTTATTATATTCGTCATTTTAAAATCTGGACGATTAAATTTAGCGATTCCTGAAAAACAGCTGCTTACTTTTGCTTAGTACAATTAACATTGCGCAAACTTGTTATTATTCAACGACTGGATACTAGACTGATTTGTAGTTAGCTTTTCCTGTTAATTTACCACAAACCTCTTTCTTTAGAAGCACATTCATGAACGGTATATAAAGGTTTTCTTGTGTTCCGACATGAAACTGGTTCACTCGTAAAACTTTTTAATAACTTTTAAGGAATATTCTTGAATGTGACTTACGCGTATGCTCATTAGGTATTGACTTTTAAATATAAAAACCTATAAAATAACAGAATTTTACGATGCGTCGTGTATTAAAAATTTGAAGATCTATTTATACAACCAGAAAAGCATGTATAATTCATTAATTTCATCAGAAGGCCAGGCACACAATAAATGGACCTTCCCATATTTCACATATTCTTTAAATTTAAATTTGTCACTTTTTTATTTTTCGTAGGCAGATAATTGCTTTCAATTGCATATACGCGAGGTTATATTGAAAATAAAATTTTTATTCAATCTGTTATAATATCCTTTTCACACTTTCACACACGAATAGGACAGTGATTCATACAAAAGCCCATTCTCAAAAAGAATACCTTATTTATGCTATATTTTATTCTTATTTTGGTATTATTTTCCTATAAAAAATCATAATTCTTTACTAAATATTTTTATTTATCTTTTTTCCTGTCATTCAATAATTCTTGTTGCCTGTCGATCTTTTTCTCACATTCTATCGGCATATATATATATATATATATATATATATATATATATATATATATATATATGTACGCTTTACTTCATTTATTTACAGAATTATTTCGTCATTTTTCAACTTCACTACCTACATTACCTATCCATTTTTTTCCTCATACAACTTCTCATTGTTGTAAAAATTCCAAATCCTTTTTGCTTTAGAAAGGACCTAAAGCTTGACAAATAAAATTGTTACCTGGAATTTATTTAAAAAACATTTAAACTCTCTTCGTATTTTAGATAGTCAGTTTGTTTACTTTAAATTTATTTTGTCGGCGAAGAAGGAGTTACCACATTTTTTCCTTACCTTGTGTCTACCAATGCTATGCGCATTGTTAGTAGAATTGATACATTCGATCTTTTTTACGTAACCCCGGAAATAAGTAACACTGGAAAATTTAAGCTTATTTTTTTCATATTAGCATTAACCATTAGTTGCTGCCGAAGAACGTCAGCAAGTTTATTCTGTTTTACTTCTATTTAGAGAACAAAATCATAATCATATTATTTATGCAGAAATAATTTTTTAATGATATATATATATATATATATATAATATATATATATATATATAACTCTAAGCTACTTCCATTTTGACATGAATATATATATATATATATATATATATATATATATATATAACACTACTTAAAAAGGTTTTCGGAAAATATTACAGCAATTAACAGAAAACGCATGAATCGCATTTTACAAGAATAAATTTTGTTTTAATCATTTTAATCATTTTTCGTTTGACTAGCTGTTTTGCTTGGAGAAGGACCGCATTCAACTCGAAACAGTTATAAATGAGAGACGAGAGGAGATTCGCCTCAATGAAGAGATGTTAAAAAGTCAGCTACGCATGGCGTCTGAAGAGAAAAGCCAAGTAAAATTGGAACTTCAGTCTCGTTTTTCGCGACTGGACAAACTTATCAAACGGCAAGTTTAAAAACTTATCAATGCTTGTCTATCATTCAGAATTATATCATAATACTCCGTCTTAAACCGTTTAATATTTCGTGAATACACAAGCAGTAGTTATAATTGAGTGCCTTTCATTGATTTGTCCTATCATAAATGGGTCCGCACTTACCACAAAGTCGAAAATAAGAAATATATGTACAACTTGTGTACGATTGTGTTCATATGTGTGATTTAATGTCGCATCGTAAATGAATATATGTGTTATGGATTCTTAACTGATTTAATGACTGACTTTTAATCATTAACATGGAAATTTTATCGACATTATTTAGAATGACCACCATTTAATTGTATACCTATTTAGCTTTTTTAATATGTATATTCTTTTGGAATGCGCGCTTTAATAAAATTCATGGTACCCTATCCACGTGCAAAAATAAAAAGACACTTTATCAAATACAAGAACCGCTTCTTTCTGATTTTCTTCTCATTTATCTTCATATGGAAATCTCTTTATTTATAGATTGAAAGGCAAAACAAGATGGAAAAATGGAAAAACGTAAAATGTGAAATAAGTTAAAAACCGATCATCTGCCAGCGTCACCTCCATTTCAAGCTCAATTCTTGAAAATGCTTCTTCTGCTTGCATAAATCCGGTTGCAATTTTTTTCCATAAAGCTTCCTATGTGGCTAACTTCCTTTTTTTATAGAATATAGTAATTATTTTAAATGCTATGCCTAGAGAACATACGCGTGATGTTTCAAAAACAGGTTGCACAACTGCTGACGTATATTTATCATTTGATTTAAAACAGGCCTTTAAGTTGCAATGTTCTCTCATTCAAGTAAATCACGGTCTGGTCGATCGGCCTATGTAAGTTGATCGACAACTTGCGAGTGTATATAGGAAAATAATATTTGATGTCGACATTAACGGCTATTTCTATCTTATTGCTGGTTACGGCAAGTGCGTGAACTTAAATAAAACTCGGAGTTTAGCTGCATTAAAAGTGCGTGTTAATGCCGCTTCAACTTTCTCTTTTGCTATTTGGAAAACTGCAGCCCTCTTATATTTGATGTTTAGGTAGACTGCTTTCATGTCTGGTCCGAAATACGTATGTTTTGCATTACTTCCCCTTTTAATAATTGATTCAATTAATTGCCTAAGATTGTCTTTAGAAATTAAATCTTTAATTGCTTTATTATGTTCGCTGTCTATCAAAAATTGATTTACCAACTGGTCGATTCTTGAAAAACAGCCACGAACTGTTGATAATTTATATTGAAAAGACACAAATCTGTTGTATTGCAAATACTGTGCAAACCAATTTTGTTTATGGTTAATTGTTCTATTTAACTTATCGTTAGTTTCTTTCTTTTAATAGTACATCTAAGAAAGGAAGACATTCATCTTATTTCTGCTGTGACGTGAAACCGATATTCTTAAGTAGTTTGTTCAAACGTTGAAGCATTGTTCGTGCTTGCGGCCTGTCCTTAAGGACAAGGAAAATATCATCCACTTACCTTATATATTGAGCACATTTACTTAGGTAACCCCTTGATGATGTGTTCGTTAGATGCCCTCTAAATATCTCAGTCAACACTGGAGATAAGGGTATCTCCACTGCCACATCATCTGTCTGTTTATAGATGGTTCCATTAAAAAGAAACCGTACGACTTTCATGCATAACAAAAACGCTAGCGTAGAATGTGACCTGGTACCGGCGATGGTAATATATCGTGTTCTACCGCTTTAACTATAATTCCAATGGTTTCATCAATTTGAACATTTAAAAAAAAGACGTAACATCAAAAGACATCATAATCTTGTTTTTAACATTTATATCTTGCAATACGATTTAACAATAATTGATTGCGCGAGTGGTGGTAACAATTCTATAAATCACGTTTGCGAGCCGGAAGTAAAACCCAATCCCATTGTATTTAATCAGTCGTCGGAAAACATAGCAAAACTACCGCCAGCCGCAATCACTGACGCGTTTTGAACTTCCATGATCATTATCAGTGTACGACACCAAACTGACTATCGAGCATCAAACCGCATTGAATATATATGAAAATCAAAGTTAGATATGCGGCTCTCACATCTAGCAGTCTCGCATACGTTGAACTTCATTGTAAAGGTCGGCCGCACAATTTCTATGCAGTCACGAACATTAACTGTTTGCAGCTTTCGCCACATATACATATATAGGCAACGCAATATACAATGAATGATTGCGCGGGTGGTGGAAACAATATTTTAAATCAAGTTTGCAAGCTTGAAGTAAACACCTATCCCATTGTATTTGACGAGTTATCGGACAATATAGCAAAACAACCGCCAGTTGTACGTACTGACGCATTGAATATATATGGAAATCAGTTAGATATGAGGCTCTCACCTCTTGTAGTTTAACATACAGTGAACTTGATCCTCGATAGTCAGTTTGCCATCGTACTCTGATGATGATCATGGAAGGTCAAAATGCACCAGTGCGTACAACTGGCGGTAAATTTGCTATGTTGTCCGACGACTCGTCAAAAACAATGGGATTGGTGTTTTCTTCAAGCTTGCAAACTTGATTTAAAGAATTGTTACCACCACCCGCACAATCATTTGTTGTTATATTGCATTGCCTATATATTTATTTGTGGCGAAAGCTGCGAACAGTTAAAGTTCGGGACTGCATGGAAATTGTGCGGCCGAAATTTCCAGTGAAGTTCAACGTATGCGAGACTGCTAGAGCTGAGAGCCGCAAATCTAACTTTAATTTCCATATATATTCAATGTGGTTTGATCCTCGATAGTCAGTTTGCAGTCGTACTCTGTTAATGATCATGGAAGGTCGAAACACGTCAGTGCGGGCTACTGACGGTAGTTTTGCTATGTTTTCCGACGACTGGTTAAATACAATGGGATTGGTGTTTACTTCAAGCTCGCAAACTTGATTTAAAGAATTTATATCTTGAATTTTGTTTCCAAACTCAAACGAATCTGCAAATGAATAATTACCTAGTTGTTTGTGTAATGGTTCAAGTATACGAACTAACCTATTGGTGCGGCAGTGTTCCAAATAAGGACAAACCGGTCTACTGGAAGAATAGCATTTTCCAAACTATGCAATACTTTGTTTATACTGAAAAATGTATATACATAATGGATCAGGTGCTTATATGAAGATCGCAACCTTGATTAAAAAGTAGCTATTTAGCCAATGCATGAAACGGAGAATTGACCATTGATAAAATTATCTTCATAAGACAACCTTTATTGTGTGTTTTTGGTAATCTGTACATTGTTGGTGTAGATGATCCAACTAAATTTGCGACTAAACTCAGTTTTAAAAGTATAACAGCTACCAAAATAGCCAAATGTATAACTCTTACAATACTCGTACTCCAAGACAGGCAAATCTTCCTATATTTGTGAAAGTTTAAAATGTGAAAATGTTCCGAACTAGCAATATTCTTTTTTGCAAATTTATACGTATGCAGTTGAATAAATAGGATAAACTGGTTCAATAACTGAATGGAGACAAATGAGTGCGCGAATATCTGAAAGTACTTGTTGCTAAATTCATGTCCCCGTTTCAGAATTTTTTTTATTGTTGAATTATTTGAACAAGTGATATCAATCACTTTCCCGTAGATTATCTAAATAAAAAATTGAAGCAACCTACTATTTCAATACAGATAATTTCTAGCGAATAAATTGCATCTTGTCAGTTGCACAATATAAAGATATGTTCTGAATATTGAAATGTTGCAAATTGCCAAGTATTTCTCAAGCTGTACACCTAAGAAACAAAATATTTGGACTAAACTTTGCATAAAATGCAGATTAACTGAGCTTTATTGGTTGAACGAATATTTGTGGCATTTATTTAAATTAACTTGTTGAGCGATAAATGAACACCAGGCCAATTTTTTCTTACTTGTCGCACAACATGACAAAACTACTGATAATTGTGTGTTTAAATATTAAATTGTACATATGATTTTATTTTTCTCCAATAATAAACCTAAATAGATATTTTTTCCAATTGCAAACATTATTGAGTATTTTCTCTTGAAAAAAATATCACTCTGGTTATTAATTTATAATTGATGTTTAAGTGCCGATTTTCTGCTGCGGCATATGGAATTTTAAGTTATATTAGATGCATATTTTTTCAGACGTAACTGTTTAAGGTAATGCATTTTAGATTTTTTTAACCCAGTTAAGTTTGCAATTATGGTTTACTTTCTATGTTGATCATGCATGAGATACGCACAGATAATGTGTTTCATTTTTTGGCTCGATTGCATTTGACTATGGCAGATATGAAATAATAACTTCAGCGATTGCCCCGCCTGAAGGTGAAGAAGAACGATCACAGGCCTATTATGTAATTAAGGTAAATTGAGAAATTTAAACAGTATTCCGATTACTTTTTTTAATTAATTTCAATATATTAAATAAATATTGGTTTCAGAAGAAACCATTTATTTCATAGACCTAATTATTATTTGTACATATACCCGAGCCAACATTGTTACGTACATTTGAAATATCATTTGCAAAATTCGACAGTCTTTTTTCCTATTGGCATTAATTTATTTATTAGGCGTGTCACAACTAGTAAAAACGAGCTTCTCCTGAGTCTGTGTATTAAACTTTATATAAATTATGCATTTTTTATGTCTCATGGTGAATGACAAAATGATAATTTGGCATTCATTGCGTTCTAATACGCATACGACTTGGTGACTGCATAGTTCACTCTTGCACACATTTCTTGAATAAATATAACGCCCATTTAAGTTTTTAGGCCGGCTTCTGCTGATGATTGTTTAATATTAATACAGCACATCAAAATATTTTCATAACTTCCTTTGCACGTACGGATGACCATTTATTAACTGATTTGTTTATTATATATGCGAACTCCACTTTTGCTGTAACATTTTTGACGCCCTCTCTATTATTAAAGAGGGTCACATTAGTTCAGGAACCTCCTTGAAACGTCCTTTCTTTCGTTTAAAGGGCATTTTTAATGTTGTACAATATTTTATCTCCTTCTCTTGTATAGAATCGAGTGACTATATTGGTAAGTTGTTTACAACAAGATTTATAAATTTTTACTACTAATTTCTAATTCTAAAAGTAACAAAGTTATCTTAAATCAATGATAAGTATAAAATGCTCACTAGATCAAGGTGCAAAATAATGAGCGTGGTCAGAGCCGTGCTTCACTTAAGATAATTTAACCCTAAATAATAAAACAAGTTAGTGCCTTTACCGTGGACCCGAGCTACAAGAAAGCAAGCATAATAAAATATACCTTTAAATTTTCACGTCGCAACTGAGAATAAATATTTTTTTCCTTATTTGCATTCTAATAGGATTTTGTAATCCACAAAAAATAGCTATGAAGAGACATTCTGTTTAATTACGAAATGGGGAGCATTGAATTGATTTTGTTTTCGACACATGCGTATATATATATATATATATATATATAAAGAAGTTATATAGTATATATATATATATATATATATATATATATATATATATATATATATATATATATATATATATATATATACGCATACGTGACAGGCAACAATATTGTGAAGGGTCTGTCTGAAGTATAAATAAGATGGTCAGACGAAATATCGTGCTTGCTTCATTAGTTTGTTCTGCAAAACTCGAGATGATGGGTGAACTATAGAAGGTGGCCCCAAAAATCGCCATAATATCTTAAGAATACAAAAACTGGAATTCACCCACTGTTAGTGAAAACGCAGATCAGGTAAATTTGATAAATCAAGTTTCGCAATTTTTCATTCTTTTAAGCAATATTTGACATGGAATTATACATACATACGTTTAGATTCATTGCTTCGAGTTCCCGAACCTAGTTAGAATTTGAGAAGGAAGTATAAAAAATGAAATAAAAGTTTTGACAGATTTTTAACACCAAAGATGCATGTAAACAATGACCATATAATGTATAGTCTATCTAACATTTTGTACACAATTAGGCAGCTCAAGAGAGAGAGGCGCTTCAGCAGAAAGGTGACGCTTTGAACACGGAATTGCGTCGCATCGAACGTGAACTGCAGGGCCTCGAGAACACACTCGCTTTAATGGACGGCTGCAATGCCATGTTCAAAGCGAGTCACGCACCACTATCGGCCAACACAAATGAAATGAAGCAATTGGAGGAATTGCGCTGTCAAACTGAGACAACAATGGCCAAACTTGGCGCACAACGTCGTGAGATATCCGAACTTAAGGAGACAATTCAAGTAAATTTGTATGATATTTTTGCTTAAATTAACTGTCTACTTGAGTAGCATGTCATATTATATAAAATTGATTAATTTTTATTCCTTTATTTACACCGCGTTAACTATAAATGTTTGGCTATTCCGCCATACAATTTTTTAATATTATAATTCATGTAGTCTGTAATAAAAAACACATCAATTTCTGCTTAGATATTTTAAAATGTAGTTTTTGTCTGAAAGTAAGTATTGCACATAGTTGTCACAATTAGTATCAGCTGGCCAAGATTTTGAAACGAGAATATAAATCATATATAGTAGCTATGGTATCTAAATATTCGCACAAGTAATTATTGCTATCTATTTTAATTTTATTGCGTATAAAGTCTTCGATGATAAGAAAATGATGTTTTTAATTGACGGTTTTGGATTACAAATATGTACGAATGAATATTGTTTGCTGAATCAGTGGTCTAGAATGAGTTAATAGTGAAAATTAGTTGCTATAAAAATTGATTTACAGTGTTTTTAGAAAAATAAAACAAAATGACCGATATTTATTCAAGGTAATGCAAGGTAATTGTAAGTCAATATAGCGGCGAAAGTGAGAACGCTGGCATAGTAGCTGAAAATACCATTTTGAATATTCAAGCCAAATAATTAGATTCATCCAATATTAAAGTCAATGTGTGAGCATTTTGTGCAATTGGTCATCATTAGTTTTGCTTTTTAAAGAAATTTTCCCGTCACAAATGACTAAACTCACTCGTTTAATGAACCATTTCCAATTTCAGTAACTGTCTCACGATTACGCCTTCGTAAACTTTCCCATCAACAGTACCAGTCAAATAGAGAAAAGGGCAAAAGGAGCCTTTTAAATATGTTATGTAGTATTTAACAAAATATAAATAATATAATTAAACAACCAATAATTGTGCGAGTGGTGGTAAAAATACTTTAAATCAAGTTTGCGAGCTTGAAATAAACACCAATCCCATTGTATTTAACAAGTCGTTAAACAACATAGCAAAACTACCGCCAGTGGCACGCACTGACGCGTTTCAACCTTCCCTTATCATCATCAGAGTACGTGGGCAAACTGACTAGTGAGAATCAAACTGCAATTCATATATATGGAAAGCAAAATTAGATATGCGGTTCTCACCTGTAGTAGTCTCGTATACGTTATATTTGACTGTAAATGTCGGCTGCACAATTTCCATGCAGTCACGAACATTAACAATAAAATAAAGTTAATTAATGGCTTGCGTATACTATATATTAATCAATTGGCACGTTGACAAAAGAAAAAAATCCCATCGCAAGTCAAATTGATCATATCGTTAATATGCATACGGGGTTCCGAATTAAAAAAAGAATTCGCCTATATTTGCCTATACCTTAAACATTAAAAATGTTGTCTTCGAAATTTTTACACTGCCAAATTATTGGAAATTCGAAGAATCTACGAATATCCTAAATATTGAATGCTACTATATAACAGCAAGACGAACTAAATATGCAAATGTGTGGCAATTTTTCTCTTCTTTTGTTAAAATATTCACAATATTCGGTGAAATTTTCGCACATTTATAGCTGTTATAATTTCTTAAGGCAAACGTCTATTAATCGACTTTAAATCGTCCCTGAGTTTTTTAAATGATTTTTCAACTTTCATGCAATCATTTGGAAAACGGTATATACTAAATGGGCAGGTTACGCTTTTATTGTTAAGCTTGATAGAAACTTTAATTCAAATCTAAAAATAATTTTATTTTTCTTCGTTTTGAGATTTTTTCTCTGAACAGAACGATTATTAAATTCTTATTACAGGAAATTATAGGCATTATCGAGGTTAAAATTTATTATTTAAGAGTTCTGTTAAAATTTACCGGTACCATTTCATTGACAATATTGTTCGTCAGGTCGAAAATTTATGCGGATTTGGGCTGTGAAAAATTAAACAAATATAATTTAATTATTAAATATTTGTTCGATAACTATGAAATATATACTCAGTAAAATAGCTCGTAACATTCAAAGTAATTTGATCTTATTTTGTGAAATGAATACAACTTTACACGCCGTTATTGACTAAACAAACATTTGTCTCTGGCAAAATTAGTTCGTCATGCCAACATCATATATTTGGATTATCAGACATTTCTATCTACTAGACTTTGTTTTTTTCTGTGAAATTTATTCCTCAACGAAAACCTGCACTGTCATTGGTTAAAGCTGGTTGATTATTTTAACTTTAAATGTAATAAATATGCGGATGGTCGCAATTAGAATTTGATGATATTGTGTTGGATAAGATTTATGCACGAATTCCATTTATTTGGAATTCATAATTTTAGTAAACTCGTTGTTTAACCTACATGAGCTTTCCATTGAAAAAGATATTCGTATCCGGATATCGAAAATTCTGGGGAAAAAATCAGGAAGACAGCGGATGCAAACAAATCGGATCGCAACCCGATAATCAGGTAATTTAGGGCAAGTCAAATTTTAGGTAAAGTGAAATAGGCAAAACAGCTTCCAAGTTGTTTTCATTGTATCACTTGTTAAAAAGACAAAACCTCAGGATTATATGAGCCCAATGCGAAAAAAGAAGATAAAAAGATTATTTTGCTAGAAATCTGCAACAAAATTGCCGCTGAGCTCGATGGGATGCAATATCACGCAGGGTTTCCAACCAAGAATTGTGATGTACCAGTGGACTCATGTCTGGTAGACGAAATAGTCTTATACTATCATATTTAGTCGACTTTCGTGGCTTCTGCCATTTCAATTCTTTCCACTTTGTTCTTTCGACAATCTGGCGCTGGCTAAATGAATAATAATCTACCTGTTAATCGAATTAAACGCATACATAAATTGAGACTAAGCCAGCGCAATTGGTGGAGATTATTTTTTTTCTTCCAAAGAACACTTTTTGGGCGACCTGAAATTACGCCTACGTATGTCAGTGTTGCTTATTCATTGTTGTTAACTTTTATGGACTATGCTACGTAAACAACAAAAGTCGAATGCCTGTAAGCGTATACGATCCTTAACTGTGAAGAAAAATATTCCACTAGCGTAACAATACTGCACATACAGATCCATTACTAAAAAAGGCTTTAAGGCAAAGTTAGATACTTGCCTTTATTAAAATTCCGAAGTTTGATAAAGTTTACGCTAGTCTTCGTAATTATCATATTCATTTCTTCAGTTGTATTGCTGTAACTAGTGATACGGCTGCTAAGATTTGTAAACTTGGCAAAACATCCAGATCTTCATTTTTATGCCACAAATCTGAAGCGAGTTACAGGTGATCATGTAGAAATATCTTACTGTTAGAGAATGCTAATTTCATACAGAAAGATAGAATTACGAATGCTAGGAAGATCTTGATCGTAAAATAATCAAATATCGTCTGCATAGCCAAGATTGACTAATCTTCTGCTGGAGAGATCTTCGACGTTTGCAACCAGAACATACGGATAAAAATTGAACATAATTGCATTTACTTCTAACATACTTGGCTGACACCACTAAAAGTTTAAAGTTTCGTGAAAACTCATTTAATAACCTAACGCACCCAGAAGCGTTTATGTATAGAACACGCATAATATTTACAAATTTATTTTGCATGCTACGTTTGGACAGAATATCCACACATTCATAGCGGCAGGGTGGCTCAGTGGTTAGATCACCAGATTCCGAAGCAGACGTGCCCAGGTTCGAGCCCTGTCCACTGCAAATTGTGCCCGGTACATGACAAGTTCCCAATAAGAAGGAAACGATTCTACTGGATGCACTATACAATCCTTAGTTTATACGTACATATGGAAGTAATTAATTGGTCTGGTGCTTATATCAAAATCCCAAACTTGATTAAACATCCGGCTTGTTTTTTTTATATATGTGACTTGTCTAAGTACTCGAACGGCGTAAGATAATCAAGGCAACTAGCCTAGATACGACTGGATTCAACCTTATACCACAAGGGCTATCACATGAATCACGTTTCCCGTTTTCGAAAAGTTGAATTATGGTCGACTCACTCCAAGCAAACGGAATGATCTTTTCATTCAATGTATTACGCATATAATTACACAATGCACCACAAATTACGTCGGTATCATCTTAAAATAAGGCCGGAGACAAATCGTCTAGATCGGCAGCTTTTCGATGTTAAAATGACAAGATTATACAAATTATTTCTTTCAATTATTGTTGTTCAAGATAAATGATCCTCATCGTTGATACAGGCATTCGATAGACAATCAGTATTGTTGCAGGTGATAAAAATGTGCTCTAACGATGTGTTCCGACCACCTATTAAGACGAAAAATGTATCGGTTATTAGATTATGGTTACAATAATATAGTGTTTCAATAATCTTTAAATGTTGCGCAAAAGCGTTTGAACAAACATCCTTTGTGGCACATTGCGAACACTTCTTCAATTTGTTAGTAACATTGGTTGAAAATTCCTCAAATGCGACATTTAGATTGTGCTTAATTTGACGTCTTATAGCTCGACAAGCGTTATTATAAGCTGAGCCAGTAGGAATTTGGCGCTTAGTTTTAATAAACGCTGCAGTGCCAAATACAATACTTTCTGTGTCCTGCATAATGGTTTATAGCTTTGTAAACGCCCCGGCTTCAAGTAAATGCCGTACGACGTTACAAACTCGGTTAAAGTGCTCTGAATATAGATATTGTTATGATAGGGGCGCCCTTAACAGGGCCTGGTTGTGCGTTCTCCTGAATTATTCAGAGTGTGAAGATGTCCTAGAGCCTTGGGTGGACTCTGGCTGTTGTTCCTTCTGTTGTCGAGTTGTAATCACGATGTGGAAAACTTCGTTCAGGTTCTGCAATTAATTGGCTTGTCTCGCTGGTTGTACCGCAACAAGATGAGTCACGGATGTAGCCAATTGTTGGTGAAACTCTCAAATCACCAGCGTAGGTATTGACAGCCGACAGAACGCACACGCGTAACGCAAAGCAGAATGCAAATGTGACAACTGACTTGCATGGTAAATTGCCGTGCTTAAATACCATGCCATAGTAATATATGTCTACTTGCACAATATTGGTTAAACGGCAAGTTTCGCTTTTTTCTCATTGGTGCAACGTAAATAAAATTGAATTTAATTTACGCAATATGTCGGCCATTAATTTGTGTCGTTACAACACTCTCCTCCCTGAAAAAAAAGGAAAAATAATTCCTCTCTGCAAGGCTAGATAAGAAATGTATGACAGAGTTCGAAAAGAGTTAAGCAAAAATATGATGAACCATAAATGCTGGGCTTAAATATGCTTGTTGGTTGCTTCAACAATGTTATGATGCCAGGTAACCACTAGGAATTGCTACACAAATTGTTAGCTCTAGTGGACGGTCATAGCACGTGAGGCAAAAATAGAGCAGTGTAAGTTTTGGGAGCCGCAGCGTGAAGATTTCGAGGTAAATCGCCTCTGAATTTGCCAGGTTTAAGTTAAAACCTAAGCAGGTTGGATCGTTGTCAATGTGTTTGTATACGAATCAAAGGAGCTAGAGTGCTCGACGTTGTGGTCATGACATTTGTAGAGTGGTCTTTGTGCAATTGATAAAGTTGAGATATGCATTGAAAGTGGTCTGTACCATGATATGAAGCTGATCACTACTTAGTGTTGCTACACGAAAGCGTTAGCTCCAAGTAGCTGGTCATACCAAAATAGGCAGTGTGATGTCATGTGTGAGAAATACATTATAATGTAAAAATATATACATTAAAATCAAAGGTAACTGCATAAAAATATGTACACGAACATTGACTCAGCGATTGCATAATACCAAATAACTGTTAAAAAATGCTACACAATTGTTTTTACTGCGGCTGACTCCTTTTGGAGGATAAGCTGGCTCCACATTTCATGGGGTTTCCTGGGAATTTGGTACAAGTGGTGGCCCCTCACCACGATTGTTAGCTAAGAACAGCTGGTTATGCCACGTAAGACAAATACGAAAAATAACGTATGGTTGAAAAAAATTTTGATAGTTAATGTTAATGTTTAAAAAAATCAATTACGCGTTATACAAAGCAGGACATTGAGATTGTGGGCAGACGGAGCCTGAGGCGTGTGTAGAAGGTTGAACGCTCTCAGGATCAGGTGGTTCGATAAACGGTTTTAGCCTGTCTATGCTTACTGATGTCGGTGTAGCGCCTTGCATAATGATGAAGTATTTTGGCTGTTTTAGTAAAACCGGGTAAGGACCGCGATACTTTGGTTGTAGTGGTGCAACAGCATTATTGTTGCGAACGAGTACTCTCTTGCAGCTGTGAAGCTGTGGGTGAACGAAGACTGGACGAGGCGTGTGTCTCGGCTGCTGTTCAGACATGTTACCGAAATGAAGTCGAAGGCGGGTAGCTTCGTCTTGTGGGTCATCTTGTGCCGGTAGAAGACGTGGGAGCTGACTAGAAAGGCGTAGATCCATGCCATGATGAAGTTGGCAATGATGAAGTTGTGGGAAAATTCACGTCGTAGACCTATGTTGAGTGTGTGGTACTGGCAGCCATATGTTGGTATGGGCTCGCCTGTAGCTGTTGCGAGAAGAACGCCTAGCGACATCTCGGCCATTGAATCACCCTTGAGAACTGAGACTGCCGCACCTGTGTCTACGATGAACTCTTCGCCAGTTTTGAAATCAAGAAGGTGCAGAAGCTCGTTGGGCTGTTTGGCCGGGTCATGCAAACAAGTAGGCTGGTGATTGCGACCGGCGTTGTCCGTTTGGTTCTCTATGTGAAAAATTCGGCATGTACGAAAAGAGTCGACAGGGATGTCGGATTGTAGTTGGCTTCTTCCCTGTGGCGCCGTTGATGCCGTTGATGTGCAGAAAGTACGGTCTTCTACTTCCTGCGCCAGACGTTTCCCGATACTGATGCACCCTTGCGCCTGCGTTCTGTTGTCCTTTCCGTCAGCTGTGGTAATTGGCACTCATTCGGAAATTCTTCGGAACGACAAAGACAGACTTGGCATGAATAAAAAAACTTCTGGTGGTTATAACACCAGTTCTTTTGGGGCATATTTATTAAAGGATTGCGGAGATCTCGATCGCCGCCTACCGTTATAATTGGGCTTAGGAACGAATTTGGGTCGAGCATTCACTTGATTTAGCTCGGATTTGGTAATGGCCAATCCTTCTAGAACTTTAGCCAGAGCACTCTAGCTCCTTTGGTCGTATACAAACACATTGACGACGATCCAACCTGCTTAGGTTTTAACTTAAACCTGGCAAATTCAGAGGCGATTTACCTCGAAATCTTCACGCTGCGGCTCCCCAAAACTTACACTGCTCTATTTTGCCTCACGTGGTATGACCGACCACTAGAGCTAACATTTTGTGTAGCAATTCCTAGTGGTTACCTGACATCATATCATTGTTGAAGCAACCAACAAGCATATTTAAGCCCATCATTTATGGTTCATCATATTTTTGCTTAACTCTTTTCGAACTCTGTCATACATTTCTTATCTAGCCTCGCAGAGAGGAATTATTTTTCCTTTTTTTTCAGAGAGGAGAGTGTTAAATAACACAAATTAATGGAATATAATAGTAAATTAAATTCAATTTTATTTGCTAAATCAATGAGAAAAAGGAACCTGCTGCTTCTTAATCACACAGTAGAGCATATACCATGCTATTTAAGCACGGCAATTTACTCATGCAAGTCAGTTGTCGCATTTGCATTCTGCTTTGCGTTACGCGTGTGAGTTCTGTCGGCTGTCAATACCTACGCTGGTGATTTGATAGTTTCACCAACAATTAGCTACATCCGTGACTCATCTTGTTGCGGTACAACCAGCGAGACGAGCCAATTAATTGCAGAACCTGAACGAAGTTTTCCACATCGTGATTACAACTCGACAACAGAAGGAACAACAGCCAGAGTCCACCCAAGGCTCTAGGACATCTTCACACTCTGAATAATTCAGGAGAACGCACGACCAGGTCCTGTTAAGGGCCCCCTATCATAACAATATCTATATTCAGAGCACCTTAACCGAGTTTGTAACGTCGTACGGCATTTACTTGTAGCCGGGGCGTTTACAGCTTCATCAATGTTGTGTTCAAATTTTTACCATCAAGGCCAGTTAACATTGATTTTTGCAGATTCACATTTTTATTCGTATTTTCTTACAACTTTTCAAAGCTAATTCATAATTAAAGATCTGTAAAATTTGAGTGCAAATGTGCAATGGTTAGATGCATGATGCAAGTCGCCATACGTATTCAAAACCAGACGGCAGTCCTGGATGCAATCACACTATCTATAATTGGATGATTTATAATCGATTATAGTCCGCAGTTGTCCGGAGGATAGACGCCGTGTGGCGCAAGTATATGCTACCCAGGCATAAGCTATGATCCGCGAAGCAACTCAACAGTCATTCACCTGTATCTTTGCATATTAAGCTTAATCTGTATCTCGTAAATAGACGAAATCCTGCTACACGTAAGCACACAACTTAAGCATTCCTGTCACTCAATACGAAGAAAATATATGACTTACTCGCTCTAGCGTTATTAACAATAAATTAATTTTATTAAATTTTGAATTCCAAAGATTAAATTTATATACGTTAAACTAAAGTGTTTTTGCTTAATAGAACACGTAATTTTCCAAGTAATGTGAGCTGAGTGTTTAGAGTACTGAAATTTTTATTTCGATAAAACTTGTGGTTTTATGCATTGATGAGAATAATACATAACGCTTAAAATATGGAAATGTCTATCATAGCAAGCTTGCATTGTTTAAACATAAATAGCGGATGCAATCTTCTTGCATTACCCTGTGAACATCTCACAGTATATTGTCGGTGCCTAGAAATAAGCACTTATTACGCATGAACGGCATAAGTTTAGAGTAGTATAACTTTAGCTCACGGATGATTAGATATTACTTTTTCAGTTTTCAACGATCGAACTAATTCCTCAACATGTCATGTATATTTTTCAAAAACTAAACACGTTGAATTTGAGTGATTTAAATTTGGTGAAATATGTTTTATTTACAGTGTTGAAACTTCAAATTTTATCAATGAAAATTTCATTATGGCAAGTAAACTTCCTTCGCTTCGACATAACCACCAGTTTGTGCCGTATGTCTGAACTGCTTTTTAGATTCAAGTGAAAACATTGTTATACCTAGCATGGCTCTAATTGCATTCACATAATTAATAAAATATTTATATAGGTTAAATGAAACATTCCACACATCTCTAGTACAATTAGATTCATGGTACACAGAGTATGTAATTCAATGATTATGGTGAAAGATTTTTAGCATAAAAGAGAACATCGGACAATTAGGCTTCAAGCTGTCGAGCTTCTAGTGGAGCAGCACTTTCCCTCCAACCAAACATGAATGCTTAACGTAATCCCACGTCGCGATCTTGATACAAAACACCTATCCGATTTTTTCCCTAGTTATTCGTAGAATATGTTAAGATCTACCACCATTTACACATGCGAATGTAACTTTACCTACTTGGTTGACGTCAGAACACGACGACAGGTTCACTGACATGATGAAGCCGCAAAATGGGTTCAAGATGTTTCAAAAATAAACAATGTAGCTCTTACGCTTTGTAGTCTAACAAATCCTATCTACTTTTATATTTTTTAGTGACCTCTTTATCAAGCCGATAAAAAGTTCTGTATACACGACATTACTTGGGCCAAAGAATATGGTTTTGCTTATTTATTTAAATCAAAGTAGCGATATTGAAATACACGTTCATCTTATTATATATATATATATATATATATATATATATATATATATCAGAATAAACTAATAATTTATACGGTTACAAAGGCAATTAATAAAGTTGATCGATTTCGTCGTTATTTAGAACCATTTAAATACTCTAAAAAATTTTGCCGCGAATAGGTCTCGAACCTGGGAACGTCTCTTACAAAGTCTGTGACTCTATCCATCACGCTACATGGAAAAGTTGCGATGGCAGTTAATCAGAGTTGTACTTTGTATGTTCCCAATAAATGCGAAAATGGTCTATTGGATTAATTTACCTTGCTACCCTGTTCAATGCTTCGTTTATACTGGCATATATATAATGGGATTGGTATTTATATCAAGCTTGTAACCTTGATTTAAGTAAGTGTTCTGATAGTCAGCATGTAAACTCTAAACTCGAAGTACACGTGACAAACATAAATTTGCAATATACTTTGCAACAAGTGTGGTTTGATAAACATAATCTTGCTTAATAATAATCTTACTATCACGCGCAAAATAAAGCATTTCATTCTTAACAATGAAATTTCCGGTAATTTTCTTTATGACAGTCACCATAATTTGTGCAATGGTAAGTGCTCTCTCAATAAATGCAAACGGATGTATGCACTTGAATATGTCTGTTAAAGCCTCAAGAACGATAAACGCACGTTGCTTTACACTTTTTGCCTTTTTTTACGCCTGTAGTTTTACTATTTGGCAGATTCATAAACACATTTATGAAGCAAATAGAACTTTAACATACTTGCTTGCAAAGAACCAACATATAAGTGTATGTGCAATCGGTATGGCACACCTGATGACAAACTATTTTAGAAAAGTTGCCGCCAGTCACGCGTTTTAGTTATGATACCATACTTGTGATAGTAAAACGCAATCTCGTCAAAGAATGAAACAGATATTTTGTGTGTATCCTCTTCGTTATCATTACAGTAAATAAATTATAATTGCAAACTTGACTGGTTTAAAAATTCTAACATGCATTTCCCGAACCGGATACGTCTGACAAATAACATGCATTTAATATGACTTTTAATCCGATATATCAAAGTGGATAATTTGGTACTAGTCCTTAATTCTAAATTTATTTGATAAAAAATATTTTGTTGAAGAGAAAGTAATCAATAACGTTTGTAATTGGAAAACCATGTCTATTTCGACTTGTTATTTAAAAAAAACTCACACCCAAATGTAAAATTTAGTAATAAAACCGACGAATGTCAGTAGCTTAAATACTGTTTGTTACGGAGAGCTAATATATATGCAAGTATGCAGTAGGTGTGACGAATCTAGTAACAAATTAATTCAGTTGTGACCAGAAGGATAAACCAAAGGCAGCATGAACGGAAAGTATAACTTCATGCACATTCGTTTCGTGCTTACTGGCGACTCATCAGTAGGAGCCGGTATTACGTCCTTTAACCACTATATATTTGGTAGGAGAATGTGGGATAATAGGACGATACAATCTCCTAGACGAATGTGTAAACCTGCAATAGTGAAGCTAAAATCATATAGTCTACGACAATGCGACTTAAACGCTAACTCACACTATATAATATATATACCGTGTCTGTAAAGGATACTAACACTATGGCTATTGTGTTAGTAACCGATACCAACATTATTGTACCGAAAAGGTACATGGTACTAACACTATGGTTTCCGAGTCGGTACATGGTACCAACCTGATGGATATCAATTTATGCTATAGTTCACCGAAATTGGGAATTACAACAATTTCTGAACACCTGTTACTCCAGTAAATCCATACACCCTGGCCTTGAGTAGTCAGTAGTACTGCTACGTTGTGCGAATGGTTAGATACAATGGGATTGGTGTATATGTCAAACTCGAAAATTAGTCTAAAATTTTATTGTCACCACCCACACAATAAATGATTCTGTAAATCAAGTTTGCGAGCTTGAATTAAACACCAATCCCATTGTATTTCATATAAATGATCGTTTATATTATTAAACGAACGTTGGTTGCGCGGGCAGTGATAACATTTAATATAATCAAGATTGCGAACTATATATAAACACCTGACCCATTAATTACTTACGTATGTCATTTAAACTAAGAATTGTAGTGTAGAAAAGGCAATTCATTCAGTAGACTGGTTTGTTCCTTATTGGAACTTAGCTGGTAGATTGGCTGACAGGACTGAACCTCGGACGTCTGCTTCGAATCAGTTGCTCCAACCACTGAGCCATCGTGCGGCAGGATGTCTCAGTGGTTAGAGCACCAGATTCCGAAGCAGACGTGCCCAGATTCGAGTCCTGTCCGCGGCAAATTCTGGCCAGTACTTGATGAGTTCCCAATAAGGACGAAACCGGTCTACTGGATGAATTGCCTTTTCTACACTATACAATTCTTAGTTTAGACTGACATATGTAAGTAATTAATGGGTCAGATGTGTATATCAAGACCGCAATCTTGATTATAATGATTGTTCATATTGTTATGTCCTGCTTTATCATATTCATGCATGCGTGTGTGTTTGAAAGAAAGCTTAAAACGTTGTGGAGGTTACTATTTTATTATTAATTGGTAACTGCGTAATGCATTAATAAATTTTCTTATGCTCCCTAATTAGGAATATTTACTATATTATTCTGGTTTTTTATAAACTAGCGTGATACAAGTTACGTCATGTATAATATTTGAAATTACGTAACTGCAAAATTTGTTTGCAAAATTGATTATCGACAATAATCATGCATTTAAAACTACTCTGTCTCCCGTCAAAGAAAAGTTATCTTGATTGATTTAATAATTTTTATTTGTATTTATATGTTTGTTTCGCAAACTATATCGATGTGTATATATATTTATTCGATATAAGCTAAATAAACTATAAGAAAGAAGTTGCGTTTTTTTAACTAAATCAGTTTATACCAAAAACACAAATCAAATCAAATCCTCCCTTCAGTGCATATATTGGAAAAACCTGAAATCCTCGGTTGCTACCGATTTGGCTTTATCTACTATGCATTGTTCTAATTTCTTTTCATTATCAAGAACATTGCTCAGCTGATTAAAATAACTAATGGTGTTCATAAGAGCGTTACCTGAGCATTTGTCGAGCTTCAATAATCTAATTATGATGTTGTGTCGAATTACTTCAAATCCTTCTATGTGCTTCCTCTGTATAAAATTCAACTGTTTGCTTCCTACTTTAAAATGAGCTGGTAGCACGTTGTTAAGGTTTCAATTTATCGCAAAATTCATCCTCTTGTCAAGAAATTCAATAAAGAACCGACCATGCGAGTTATAGTTGAAACGTAAATCTTATACGTCGTTTCAGACAAGCAAAACCAGTCGTCAAGAATAAATAAATGATTTCGTTCAACGTCAGAAATTTACATGCAATCATCCCAGTTGACAGAAATATCAACTTCCACTGTACGTTCATCAATATTATCAATCCCTCAGTCCACATACCTACAAATCCACTAAAAATTCACCTAAATATGTGCATTTATGATGTTGAATTCACATTTAATGGTCAATATTTCACAGAAGCTGATGGAGTGGCAATGGGAAATCCGTTAGAAAGCTTACTAGTTTTAGTAAAAATGTTCGACTGGGAAACAGAAAAACTACAATCACTTACGTTGATGACACCTTTATAATAAAAACTGAAGATATCTAAACAAATGATATGCGTTAAATTTATAACATGTTTTCCAAAGCATAAAACGAAAAAGAATTATGCACGCAGTTGCTGTTGTATGTAGCATCTTTAATTCACATCCAAATAAACCAAATAACTTTGTACATTATTTGACTATAAACTGATAACATTTTTGTGCGTGTGTGTGCGTGTGAGTGCGTGCGTGAGTGCGTGATTCAGCCTGCACGAATCCCGCTTCGCATTTCTTGTTGTATAATCTGCATGTTTATTACCGCGTGCCTTCCAGAAATTGACTGTGTGAAATAATAAATTTTTCAATCGAGTTGAGTTCTGGCGAAATGAAAATTGCATATTTTGACTGTGTTGTATATACCAACATTAAAATAAGTAATTAATGGGTCAGGTGTTTATATCAAGACCGCAACCTTGATTATAATAATTGTTATCACCACCCGCGCAACCAATGTTCGTTTAATTATATAAATGTTCATTTCAATACCACTCCCCCATGTAATGTGGTGTCTGTTCAGTAATGACAGATTGGGCATGGTTAGTTGGAACTTTGGGTCTAAATGGATGCCATATGAGCTCCACCTAAAGGAAAAATTGACTAACCAAGTTACATTAGTTAGTATATAACTGAAAATTGTGTGTAGTGTAGTGTGCGGCAGGATAGCTCAGTGGTTAGAGCATCCAGATTCCGAAGCAGACGTGCCCAGGTTCGTATCCTGTCCGCGGCAAATTCTGGCCAGTACTTGATGAGTTCCCAATAAGGACGAAACCGGTCTACTGGATGAATTGCCTTTTCTACACTATACAATTCTTAGTTTATACTGACATATGTAAGTAATTAATGGGTCAGGTGTTTATATCAAGACCGCAACCTTGATTATAATAATTGTTATCACCACCCGCGCAACCAATGTTCGTTTAATTATATAAATGTTCATTTCAATACCACTTTCCCCATGTAATGTGGTGTCTGTTCAGTAATGACAGATTGGGCATGGTTAGTTGGAACTTTGGGTCTAAATGGATGCCATATGAGCTCCACCTAAAGGAAAAATTGACTAACCAAGTTACATTAGTTAGTATATAACTGAAAATTGTGTGTAGTGTAGTGTGCGGCAGGATAGCTCAGTGGTTAGAGCACCAGATTCCGAAGCAGACGTGCCCAGGTTCGTATCCTGTCCGCGGCAAATTCTGGCCAGTACTTGATGAGTTCCCAATAAGGACGAAACCGGTCTACTGGATGAATTGCCTTTTCTACACTATACAATTCTTAGTTTATACTGACATATGTAAGTAATTAATGGGTCAGGTGTTTATATCAAGACCGCAACCTTGATTATAATAATTGTTATCACCACCCGCGCAACCAATGTTCGTTTAATTATATAAATGTTCATTTCAATACCACTTCCCCATGTAATGTGGTGTCTGTTCAGTAATGACAGATTGGGCATGGTTAGTTGGAACTTTGGGTCTAAATGGATGCCATATGAGCTCCACCTAAAGGAAAAATTGACTAACCAAGTTACATTAGTTAGTATATAACTGAAAATTGTGTGTAGTGTAGTGTGCGGCAGGATAGCTCAGTGGTTAGAGCACCAGATTCCGAAGCAGACGTGCCCAGGTTCGTATCCCGTCCGCGGCAAATTCTGGCCAGTACTTGATGAGTTCCCAATAAGGACGAAACCGGTCTACTGGATGAATTGCCTTTTCTACACTATACAATTCTTAGTTTATACTGACATATGTAAGTAATTAATGGGTCAGGTGTTTATATCAAGACCGCAACCTTGATTATAATAATTAAAATAAGTCGCCAGTAAGCACGAAACGAATGTGCATGCTGCCTTTAGTTTATCCTTCTGGTCACAACTGAACTAATTTGTTACAAGGTTCGCAAAACCTAATACATACTTGCGTATATATTAGTTCTTCGCAACAAACAGTATTTAACTGTAATATATTGAATTGAATGATGTCATGCTTACCGCGAAATGTGATAACTGATATCGATGAAGGCCAGAGTGTATGGTTTAACTGGAGTAACAGGTGTTCGGAAATTGTTGTAATTCTCAATTTGGGTGAACTTTAGCATAAATTTATATCCATCAGGTTGGTATCATGTACCGACTCGGAAACCATAGTGTTAGTATCCGGTACTCATCGATTTCAAAAAGGGTATCAGTTACTAACACAATAGCCATAGTGTTAGTATCCTTTACAGACTCGGTATATATATTATATAGTGTGAGTTAGCATTGAAGTCGCATTGTCGTTGACTTTAGATTATGTTAGCTTCACTATTACAGGTTTACACATTCGTCTAGGAGATTGTACCGTCCTATTATTCCACATTCTTCTACCAAATATATAGTGGTTAAAGGGCGTAATACCGGCTCCTACTGATGAGTCGCCAGTAAGCTCGAAACGAATGTGCATGAGATTATACTTTCCGTTCATGCTGCCTTTGGTTTTTCCTTCTGGTCACACCTGAACTAATTTGTTACTAGGTTCGCAACACCAAATACATACTTGCATATATATTAGCTCTCCGCAACAAACAGTATTTGGTCTGCACTGCCATCGTGTTATTTCTCGAAATTTCAATACAATTTTATTTTAAAACATAGAAAGTTTGATTAATAAACGTTCTCACATATGACCAAGCGGTCAATATGACGGCCTTAGATGTTCTGTTACACAGTTCGTACAGGTAAATTTCAATGTTCTAGAAAAAATTGTACGCCTTTCATTAGTATAATATTCAATCTAAAGTGTTGACATAATATTTTCATTCGCCGTGTGATATTCTATTATTTTACTTTACACGTTCTGTTGCTTTAACTGCTGTTTTTTCTGAAAGATCTTCAATTCTGTTCTTTGCCAAAAAGAAGCCGTTGTGGCGTGACTGGCTGAATTGGTCACCAAAGCAACAATCCTTAATAATATTATCATTCAATTTGTCTAAAATATTTCGATTGAACAGAAAATGTCAGCAACTTCTGAAATGCTGGAACGGGATTTGGCTGACTTGCTGAATCAATCTGAGCAGATGTCTAGTAAAGAGTCACAGTTGGCACGTGATAAAGAGACACGAAACAGCCGAAACGATCGAGCTACTAAAGGGTGCAGCCGAGCAAAACAAGCGGCAAAGAAGGTCACAGAAAACTTCGAGAAAGACGAGCAGGATATACAGGTTACGTACCTTTAGTTATTAATTTAACGTAGAAACCATAGAGCAATCCGATATTTTTAATTTCATCACTACAGAAATGTCAAAACCTTTTCTTCACTTACATTGTCTTACATGACTTGCTTTCAATTTACCCGAATACCAAATAGCTAAGGACCAGGTTAAGATATTTTTCTGTGTATTTCTTATAATTCACAATAAAGTAAGTCTACTACGAAAGAGTCAACAATAAGCACGAAATGTATGGGCAGACGAAATTGTACGTTTTGCACATGCTGAGTTGGGCATCCCCTTCGGGTCCTTTTTGTACTGACTTCGTATTGAGTTTGCAATACATACGGCAAATTTCAAATATGCTGATTCTCTGCAATCAAGGATGTATAATAATTATAAAAAACGATGAAAAAAATTTAGAGGACTGATAACGAGACAGTTAGAATCGAAGAGGGAAAGAGAGAGAGAAAGATAAACGGACAGAAAAAACTGAAATATCAATTAATAAATAATAAAATGAAGATAAGGTTTTATTTGATTGCTATTTTAATTAAGCAATCTTTTTATTGTACTACAAATCGCACTGATAGTACTCGTAATAATGAACGGAACACAGTTAGATTTGGATCTGAATAGAAATTAATCTATTTACGAAATATTAAACCAAAGTTAATGAAAGAAATAACAAATAATTCAAACCAGAGTAAAAAATTTCTAATCTGGCATCAATAAACTTTAATTCTAATCAATTATAGTTGGTTAATATTGTACATAGTACGGCGAATCTATCAGTACATACTTCAAAATGTGAAATTATGATCTAGGCCTTTTAAACATAAAAATTTCTGCATGACAAAGACAAAATAAACATCGAAATGAATCTGGCGACATAATTAGTAGCACATCATTAATTGAAGCGTAAATTAAATGGTGATATTAGATAACTCACCTTGCAGTTTAGATCCGATGATGTTATTTATCTGAAAGCTGATTAGGAAGGGGCCGTAGTCCTGAAAAAAATTATAAGGACAACATTTATTTAAATAAAAGTTGTGATATTGATATAAACACCAGTCTTATTACATACATACATTTGTCTGTATAAACTAAGTTTGTATAGTATAGAAAACGCAGTTCATGCATTAGATCGGTTTCATCCTTATTGGAAACTATTCACATATTGTCCAGAATTTGCACCGGATAGTGCTCGAACCTGGTACTGTACGCTTAGGAAACTGTTGCTCCAACCACTAAGACGCCCTGATACATTTAGTATATTATATATATATATATATATATATATATATATATATATATATATATACATATATGTCTGTGTGTGAGTTTATTGCAGTCGACATTTTCAGACAAGTATCATGTACGCGAGACTACTGGAGGTGAGAGCCGCATATCCAATTTTGCTTTACAAATATATGCATTGCGGCTTGATCCTCGCTTGTCAATTTGCCGTCGTATACTTATGATGATCATGGAAGTTCGAAACTCGTCAATACGTGTGACTGACGGTATATTTGATATGTTGTTCGAAAACTGGTTAAATACAATGGGATTGGCGTTTATTTCAGGCTCGCAAAATTGATATAAAGAACTGCTGCACAAAAGTATGCATTTAATGAGATAGGTTTTTAAATCAAGATCGCAACCTTTATTTAAGTAATAGTTATCACTACCCACGCAACCAATGTCCGTTTATGGATGACATTTATGAAAAATACAGGTAGAATACAGGGCGAATTTAATCTAGTCATTTAAAAGAATGATTTATAATATTATATTGGACCCGGTGCATGCCGTTTCTCTCATATAACGAGATACAATCCCGCTTAGATTTTAGGCTAAGTAAAAGTTCATAAAACATGAAACCCAATGTTATATATTGTGAATAGTTGACAGTCTCCTACCTATAAGACCTGTACGTCTCTTTGTCATAGAATAATGAAACACGTATATTTTGCCATATAAATTAATGACTGTATATCAATTTAATGAAAAACTCACCAATTATTGGATGTGTCGATAGAATAGTAAGTTTGGATGTGGTTTGGGTGTATAACAATATCCCTGTCCAATAGGCATCGAATTGCTTCGTGATGGCAATCTGCAAAGACGTGAATAAAGCCATATGAGCATAAGTTTTATAATTGTATTAATTAACGCCTGTATGTCGTCAAGGTATTTTAGGCTCAGTGATGAATTTTCAAACAGATTGTTGTTGCTCCTATAATGCAACCGCTATAGGTTCCGATAGCTAATACAGTTATGCATTATTTGGATTAAATTCTACTAGAAAGAACATATTTAAAGCAGTCACTTTATGTTGGATACCTGGATGACATATTTATTATATGCGAACATGATGAGAATTAATTAAACAAAATATTTAAGTAAACGAATCGAATGAATGATTTTAAATTTGCGCTAGGAAGGATAAATGGCATATTGCCAATTTTGGATTTCAAGTAGATAATAAACGGTAAAATTTTAAAATAAATATTTACGGAAAGTAACATATTTAAGAATGCTCCTGAATTTTAAGTCCAATCACCCATATCAGATTAAGATTGGAATTCTTAAGTCTTATATAATTAGAAGCTTCAAAATTTGCGATTTTAAATTTAGCGAAGATGAATTTTAAAATGTAAAAGAAATGTTTCAATTGAATGATTACCCCTTTGAAAGTAAAGAACTATGTAATGGAAAAAATATGAGAAGATTTCTTGTAGAACCTTATATGGCAGAATTGTAGGAAACCAAAATTGATTTGAATTTAATAATCTATCTTATTTCTAAAAACGTTGAGTGCTAAGAGTGAAATGAGAACTGTTTTAAAACAAACATGTACATTAAGTAGCTTTCTTCCTTATAAAATGGAAATGATCGCACCATTGGTTAAATCTGGTGTTAATGAAATTCATTTTCATGATTGCATCCAAGTATTTCCAGGAGAGAATCGACGAACGATTTAAGTTATAGAGGAGAACAAACAACTACATGCATGTATGTTATCATAACTAGATCAGATCTGGCTCGGCATTCATTAGAAACGGGCTATATTATAAATTATGTTTGATATAGGAAGATAGAAATATGCCAAAGTAAATGTTTAGAGTATCAACGTATTCTTTTGTGAGTAATAGATTTTCACTATCAGTTTCGCAAAGAACCGATTGATTCCCATTTCCAAGTGAGCATCGAGTTCGTCTTCAAGGTGAATGGGTGCCGATTCATCCCTTTGCTTCAAAAGCGTCATTACCATTAGTCCTAACCACTGGAAATGAGGTATGATCCAATCTTCGTTGACCGGCAACGTTCCGGTATCTCATATTCAGTGCCTTCCTCAGGCTTCTAATAACACACAGTACATTGCTGACACCAAAAGCTTTAAGCAAATGTGGCAACCTTAGTTCAGGCGCTGTGAACTATGACATTGCGCATTTGTTCGCCAGACCGTTTGCAGACTGTGTCACTCTTATCATTAACGATTAGCCGCCACAATTTATAGTAAGTTATAAAACTTGTGGTATAATTGAATCCGCTACTGTAGATAAGAAATTAGTGTATATTCACTTACAATATAAAGGTGAAGAGGAGATCGTTTGCGTTCTGCTTGGGCTTCTACATATGATAGCAACCACCCAAAAATCTCTTCTCTTACTGAAAAAGGTTAGATTCCCTCTGCACTGCTGCATGAATTATATATATATATATATATATATATATATATATATATATATATATATATATATTTATAATGTCCATTCCTGTTTAATTTAACACAGTATTCTTATAATTAGGAAAACACAAATAACAGTGGATAAATGCTATTAATTTTCGTGACTACTAATCATCTCTTTATACAACTAAGGCTATTTATACATTTTGCGTTCTCAATTGATTATGCTAGTGGTAACAAATCTGACTCGTTTTTACTGCTGTTTCTTGCTTTGGCTAGTTGGTGAGTGTGTATGCGTTTGTGTTTGTGTGTATGCGTGTTTGCATGTAAAGGTCATTCTCGCAGTATTGCAAAGTGATGTCTGAGATCTGGTCATTATTGTTTTGATAGCTTGAGAATTAACCATTTGTGCGCACTGTTCACTGTTACATATACAAGTGCTATTTTTACCAGTGTAGTTGGTCGTTTCACCTTGTTGTGCAAATTTATAATTTCCACGTGGTAACAGCGCCAATGTGGATTGCAATGTTAAACGCTCATATTGTTTGGAGACTTCTGTCATCGTATGTGCCTCTGTTATTTCCACTTCAGTTTGTTGCCAATCCGATTGTACGTTTGTTGATTCTAGTCGAGGGTCTGTTTGTTCTTGGCTGGATACTAGTAGATTGTTGTTGAATTTTGTTATTCTTGGCCAGTCGATAAGAATATCATGTTGATGAAACTTTTGAATATTAAGGTCAGGTGCTTGTTGTTTTATGTAAAGGGCTTCGTAGATAAATAATAATTTTCTGATTTTGCTTTATGTAGAATTATATATATATATATATATATATATATATACAGTTGTCGAGTAGGTGTTTTCATGTACCTATAAATATGTATATGTAGAGTTTTAGTTACCGAGGCTGTTGTTTGTTTCAAACCATTAAAGAGTTGAAAATTTACAAAAATAAATAGGTCTGTTTAAACCTGTTGCTGTCAGCATTGTACTGTTTGTCAATTAGAAGTCTGAGGAAGGTACTAGAAATGAGGTATCGAAACGTTGAAAGTCAACGGAGCTTAGATCGTACCTCTTTTCCCGTGGTTGGTACAAATGATGTTGAAGCTTTTGGAGGGAAAGAAAAAATCAGCATACAGCCTTTACTTTACTTTACTGCGGCTGACTCCTTTTGGAGGATAAGCCGGCTCCAAGACATTTCATGGAGTTTCTTGGGAATTTGGTACAAGTGGTGTCCCCTCACCACTCGGCTTTTTGATCGAGGACGCACCTCTAGCCTTTGTACATCCAAGCGCAGTCTGCAAGGCAGCAGTAAGTTGCATGGTTGCCGGTGGCTGTTGAGAGCTCATTCGCCATTCGGAAGTACGGGGTACTGTCCAGGAGTCCATGTAATCCTGTGGCTGTTGAACCCTTTTGTGGCGGGGAACACACGCCGAGTCATGGTGCCGTCGTCGGGCTCATGTGGTATTTTATAGGAAATCCGATTGCCGGTCGGAAATCCACCACGCCCTGGTGACACCACCGCCATAGCCACGTTAGCCCATTTACGATCGGCCATCGAGACATGGTTGACACCGTCGTACCACGTTGAGGAGGGGATGAAATTTACGACGGCCATCACGGAGACGAACTTGATGCGTACTTGGAAATGGGGATCAATTGGATCTTTGCGAAACTGATAGTGCAAATCTACTACCCACGTGAGAAAACCCTGAATACTCAAAATGTTATGATCGCATTGCGCAAATCATACGATGACATAAATGTTTAACAAGACTATATAAAGATCCTTTGAAATAAAATCTATAGAAAATTGATTGTATTCTACATAAGCCGAAAACCATTAGGTCCAATAATTAATACAATTGTGGAAAATGATGTGAAGTGATGTTATGAACTGGTACTAAGAGAAACGGTGAGCAAATATCGTGAGATGAATAAACAATACGAGTTAGGTCTATTTTCAAACACATATTAATATGTGCATAAAGAATAAATTTAAATTGTGAAAAAAATAGCAAAATTAGGCTAAGAATCTGTGAATTTTCATTCTATTGAATAAAAACTTGTCTCTTTAAATTTTCTTTGACTACTGAATTTAGTAAATGGTGTCTTGTTTCCATCATTTCGTTCCTTCGTTAATTATCTTATTTATTAGGTTCGACCTCTGTAATGAATTCTGTCTTTATCTGATCGGACTTTGCTTTTATATTTCTCCATTTTTAGCAATGTTTTAATTAGTTAATCTTATTTCAACGTCACTTAGTCTATAGAAATTTAATTTTATTTAATACACATTTCATAAGCTAGCTGGTTCATAATTTAATCTTTTTCGAAATAGTTTCGCTAATGTTGGTTTTGCTCACAGTTGTCCACTATAATTCAACGAACATTGGTTGCGCGAGTGGTGATAACAATTATTATAATCAAGGTTGTGGTCTTGATATAAGAACCTGACCCATTAGTTACTTACATATGCCAGCATAAAATAAGAACTGTATGGTGTAGAAAAGGCAATTCATTCTATGGACCGGTTTCGTCCTTATTGGGAACTCAACACGTACTGGCCAGAATTGGCCGCGGACAGGACACGAACCCGGGCACGTCTGCTTCGGAACCTGGTGCACTAACAACTGAGCCATCCTACCGCACACTACAGTGCACACAATTTTCAGTTATATACTAACTAATGTAACTTGGTTAGTCTATGTTTCCTTTGGGTGGAGCTCATATGGCACCCAGTTAGACCCAAAGTTCCAACTAAGTTCCCAATAAGAACGAAACCAGTCTACTGGATGAATTGCCTTTTCTACACTATACAATTCTTAGTTTATACTGACATATGTAAGCAATTAATAGGTCAGGTGTTTATATCAAGACCGCAAGCTTGATTATAATAATTGTTATAATCAATGTTCGTTTAATTATAAATGTTCATTTCAATACCACTTCCACATGTAGTGTGGTGTCTATTCAGTAATGACACATTGGGGGATGGTTAGTTGGAACATTGGGTCTAAATGGATGCCATATGAGCTCCACCTAAAGGAAAAATTGACTAACAAAGTTACATTAGTTAGTATATAACTGAAAATTGTGTGCAGTGTAGTGTGTGGCAGGATGGCTCAGTGGTTAGAGCACCAGATTCCGAAGCAGACGTGCCCAGGTTCGAGTCCTGTCCGCGGAAAATTCTGGCCAGTACGTGATGTGTTCCCAATAAGGATGAAACCGGTTTACTGGATGAATTGCCTTTCCTACACTATACAATTCTTAGTTTATACTGGCATATGTAAGTAATTAATGGGTCAGGTGTTTATATCAAGACCGCATCCTTGATTATAAT